>JAHZNI010002258.1:0-13888 GCA_027744415.1 Seira ritae | reverse complement strand
CTTTTCTTCAGCTTCTTTTCAAATCTTTCTTTTTTCCTTAAGAAAACAACAAAACCGTGAATTTGGGCATAGAGAATGGTAGTGAGTGATCGTTATGATGTGACAGTGTGTGTTATGTGTGCCCACCTTTCTGCAACGTTTGCATTTTCCCTTCGTTTCTCCTTCTCTGGGAAAGGAATGGAGATGGAAAAGAAGCAAGAATAGTGCACGAAGCGAACATGGGCATAGAGGAAAAATTCCCTTCCAACCGTGGAATGGATGCCGGCGGACGATAATATGTACATGTATGTACGTAGGATGGAAAGAAGACCAAGGATGATTTTTGATGACCTCTTCAAAGAAAATTTCCATCGTATTTTTATACGACCATTCCACATCTTAGAAATTACAGTTTTATAGTGTAAAGCCCACTACTACACACAACTCAGCTTTTTTTTATGTATTCTGATGTGGAAAGAAGGAGAGAAAAGAAAACTTGATGATGTTGACGATAATATGATGATATTGAATTGAAAAGAGGAGAAAGCGAAATGACATAAAAAGAGTGAATCTTTTGTCATTTTTATGAGACACTTTATCACAAAAAATGTACAATTTCCAGAACAGCAGAAAAGAAAAGAAAGAAGTTGCGGATCTAGTCACAATTTTTTTTAGATTCTAACAATAGTATATATAGTGTAGTTCCTTGTGCAATGTAAGAATTTATAAGTTTGTGTGTGTCTGCTTAATGCATTATGCATGGACAAGTTTGCACAGGACCACCACGAGTAATAACATTTTTTATGAATCATATTTCAACATTTCTTTCATTTCCCTCCTTTTTATTCCTTCCGCTCTTTGCCCTTGTCAGAAACTTTTCTTTTCTGGGGTGGAATAAATTATGCCGTTTCGTTGATACTACTTCTTCGTCTTCTCTCGGTGGTTCAAATAACATCGCTGACAAACTATAGATGAGTTGACAAAGATATGCAGAGGCGGACCAAGAAAGAATTTAAAATGAGCTTCGCCACAACCAATGATTGTCATCAACCTAAAAGATGTAATTATGGTGGACCTTTAGTCCAATTTATATAGAAATTTATATTGCTTTCTACGACTCACTTGGCCATGGCAAGAAGGGTGTCCTTCAAATTTAACCAAAAATCTGGTTTAATAACAAAATTTTGAATGTCACTCTGGCTGAGGTTGATGCTGATGAACAGAAAGAAATTCATGGGATTCATTAGTATAATCATTATACGAACCACAAATAATCTTAGGCAAAAAAATTTGGTGAGAAAATTATGCGCAGCATGGAGTCCTTAATCGCACTCCGGATTTTGGAGAAAGCTCAAAAATCTTGCGCTCTCTACACCCACTTCCAACTTGCTTCTTTTTTCTCTCTCTCCTTCCTTTTCTCCATTTTTAAACAGATTTTCGTCTTACCCAGCGATTTCTTCGACTACATAAAAGATGATAAATTGCAGTTGGTAATTGCACTGACTCCACTTTGGCAAACGACTCTGCTACTATAGTATTGCTGCTATCGCTATTGTAAAATCCGAAGCGACATTTTTCAGTTCAGGAAGGAAGGAATTTTTCGCACACAGAAAAAAATATATATTCCAAAATGAAATGTAATTCAAGTCGACAAAAGTGAATGAGACATTTTTTCCCTAAAAAAAGTTGGAGATAACAAGTGAACCTGAACCCATAAATGCTTCTTTCCATTATAAAATCTGCCATCTTTCCAACATGTGAATCCATTTTTTACGGGGAAAATCACTAAAAAACGAGCACACATCCTGAAGGAGAGCAAAGTGAAATACTTAATAGTTCTTTACCTAACTCCTACAGCAGCAAATAGTAATGACGACAGCATTAGAGTATGAAGAACATTAAGGAAGTGGGAAGGAGGAAAGTGGAAAAAATATATTTTCAAACGTAAATATTAACACACATGGCATTATTGCATGAAGAAGCAGGAGTCGTTTCACTTTTAAAGATTGTAAAAAAAACTTATCACAATATCTTTCCACTTTCCCTTCTTCCTCCTCTCTCGCGGAACGAACGGTTTCTTGGCTTTGGCTTGTGCCCTTTCATATATGTATGCGTTTTTTTACTTTTCCCGTTGGAGTATCATTAATATCACATGGCACCCACTCCGATCCCCTAAATAACATTTTCTTTTTGAAGTGACAGTAAACAGAGAAATGAAAAAGGTGCTCGTTAGATAAAAACTTTCTCTTTTTTGAGTAAAAACATAAGTATGTAGCATTTATCTTGTGTTTTCATCGTAGTATATTTTTTGTAACGGCTAATGAGAATCATGGGGAAAGGGAAAACAGAAAAGAATAAGTTTTTTTTATCATATCAGTATCATCAATCAAACAAACAAACGCAGAAACTACTTTAACTAAAGAAAACAAACAGAGTGATATCCGAGATGAGAGCTTTTTACTCTGAAATAGGCTCAACCATAACATAACCACTCAAAGAACGGTTTCATTATCCGCATTTCAATAACAACATCATTGCAAATCAAAAATGGAAAAGTACTTTCAAAAAGTTCTCTTCAAATAAATGAAACGTATACTGCATTGCTATTGCTATATACCGTATATACCTACTTACACCCAACCAATTCATGATGAGCCTGATGAAGCGTTACAAAAGTGAAAAATAGGTATCCATGGATATGTACTTAAGTATCAAGTGTGAAGGAGAAAGTTTCCGAGGAGAAAAGTTGAGAGTGATGCAATGCAGAGAAAAGAAGAAGACTTTTTTCCGGAAAGAAAAACAAAACCGTCCCATAAATATTCACAATCCTTCGCTTTAGTCGGCCCAACCAGGCGCCATACGCATTTGCAGTTGACACATAAACACATTGGGAAACTGTTTAAGCCAAGCCACAGTTAGTAGTAGTTCAATCCAGTGTTCATTTCATTTTTTATTGGGGAAGTAAAAAGTGGCTGACTTGCAATAGCAGTGAGCTTAATTAAGCCCATTTGTTATGTCAAGTAGCCACTTTTCCACATGGTCCAACTACCAAAGCAGGAAAAACTCTCCCTGGAGCAGGGCTTCCGAGAAGGAAGGGTAAGACAAAGGCATAAACATATCAAAATGATGGAGAATATATGGTCTTTTGTTTCCTGGTCTCTCTCTTTTTTTTTCCAAAAGACAAAAAAACGAGAGAAGAAAAAAGCTTCTTACATTTTCCGAATGAAGTCCTTCTCTCTCTCTCCATACGCAGGTATGTATGTAGTCCGGAGAAAGGACCTTTGGCTACTTCTCTGGAGCAAGACAACTTGCTTGCTTATGAATTTGATTACTTTTCATATCTTCATCTTACAATCACTTTGTTTTAGGAGAAAATGAAAAGAAAACAAAAGAAAAAAGGGAAGAAGAAAAATGTTATGAAAGTTTTAATCTCGTAAAATACTGCAGGACAGGAAAGAAAAAAGAAATACGAGATTCATTACGTTTTATTTATACTTCCACCCATGCAATTTCTCCTCGGGTTATACACAGCTTCCGTAAATGTTCTGAATGATAATTACCCCTAAACAGGACCATATCTCCTGGTAACAACCCTTCCGTGGAGAATATCAAGAAGGAGGGAAAAAATTAAATCGCTTTAGGGGAGGTGGAAACCGGAACTCGCTTACGAAATCAAATAAAAGCTATGAACAAAATAAACTAGAATCACAAAATATTTCCCGAGGTCTACGAAAACTATCTTATCCATTTTTAGGGAGAAAGGAAGGGGACAATCGAATCGAGTTGAAACCACGTTTTTGTGGATAAAAAGGCTGAAAGATCCTCCTCCCAGAGCTGTGTGGTACGGGTACGGTACATGCAGTAGAGGAGGAACTGCATTTAACTCGCATTTCACAAGAGATGAAAACTGTCATTCGATCTGGCATGGCACTTTCCCCTCCAAGAATATCTAAACTTTGGACTATCAATTTTTTTATTGCGTATAATCCACGATTTTACTTTTAGGCCAAGTGTTACTCCAAATACTACTGCTGCTGCAACTTTTAAAGCTCGTGGTGTATGTATGTGTATCTTCCTATTTTTTATCTATGTTAAAAAATGAGCACTGTCTTTTATTTCATGTCACCCATTATCTTTACAGCATGTAATTCCGCTCGTGTGTTTTATGGATCTTTACAAACCATTTCAGGGGATACTCATGTCCACTTCTATTTTCACTAAAGGAGGAGATAAAAAGGAAAGCTGAGGAAGGGAAAGGGGAAAAGTCATTTTACTTCATTCTATATTACTTATCCTGCAATAAGCCCTTCTACTTAACCTTTCTCTTCCTTTTTTCCAGCTAAGTTACCTCCAATAATAATTCTCTTGTCACGACTCACAACGGCCAAGCCAAATCCACAGGGCGAGTGTGTATACGGCACATGCATGGCAGCAGGTTTTGTAATTTCTCGCCTATTTAAAATGAGTTTCATTTGTAAGGAAGAGAAATGGGGTTGATGCTCCTCGTATTCTTCTCGAATGAGTGGATACCACTGGATACTTATGTAGTTAGGAGGAGAGAAAGGAGAGAGGACACTAACACCTACTGAAAATGGCTACTATGTCTGCAGACGATCTAATTCCAGGCTAGTCGAGCCTTTAGTATTCCATATTACATAATGGGAAACTGTGAGTGTGCTGCAATCACACAGGATTACAACCTATTAACCATACACGAAAAAAACTGGTATCCTTTCTCCTTCGTACATACTACGGACGTTGTGGCTGTGGCTGGGTGACAAATGTGGTGCCAATGAGTTTTGCCAAAAATATGTATATATCTGGAGCCGCCAATTTGACCGAGAAAACATGGATAATTCTCACCCACCAATATGCAAAGGAAGCAAGAATAGCAAAAGAGAGGACAAACTGAGTGAGTGAGGACGAAGAGCAAAATGAACGTCATTGGTTTCGGTTCACCGCACCACAACTACTATTACTACATATCTATTATGTATTTACGTTGTATGTACATTCATTACCTACACCTACACATGAATACCTTTTAATAGCAAAGTATCCAAACCAAAAATAATTTTTTTTGTTCGGGAATTCATTCAGAAATAATAATATTCAAATGTGGAAGAAGGAAATACTGAAGGAAACGTGCAATTAGTTGAATGAAAAATAAGTCTATGAACTATAAAGTATTGTAAGAAGATGAGAATTTTTAGTCCTCATTCCATGTTTTCATTAAAATCTCCAAGCCCATGTGCTGATTGTGAGTGAAAAGGGATGATATGATGATAACAAACTAGCAGAGTAAATACTGAAGGAAACGTGCAATTAGTTGAATGAAAAATAAGTCTATGAACTATAAAGTAATGTAAGAAGATGAGAATTTTTAGTCCTCATTCCATGTTTTCATTAAAATCTCCAAGCCCATGTGCTGATTGTGAGTGAAAAGGGATGATATGATGATAACAAACTAGCAAAGAAAAAGTTTCTTACACGGATTAAATTAAAGTTTTTTTTTGTGTGGAGGCAGGCTTTCATCTCGAAATCTCAAAATTTAATAAGGTTGACAAGAAAAGAAGATAAGGGAAGGAGAGAGTATTAGAGGAAAATGATGGTATTATTATTCTCAGATATTTTTAGTAGGAGACGTGTGCGTGCTACTACATATCTACTACTTCATATTGCGTCTCTGTTCCTTTCTCTCTCTCATCTCATTTTGAATTGTATGAAAAAATATAGGTATGCAATTTATTAAGACGTCGAAAGAGATAGAATGGGAGGATTTCAAAGCGCCAGTTCAGATTTCAATTAGAGAGCGCGGCAAGATTTTCTACTGCGCAGAGATTTCCCATCTTCCCGAAACTCCAATCTGGGCTCCTGTAGAAAACCAAGGTACTATATAATTTTGCTTCAATGAGATTCATTAATATGGAAAAGAAATTTTTTATGGCAAAATGTGATGGAGGAGATGTGAATAACGTGCAAGCATACCGGAAAATATAATGATGGGGTTCCCCGATGAAAGCAGTTCATTAATTAAAAATTGATGTTCTATCCAAAAAAAGTGTCATGTAGCCCAGCTCGAGTCAAGAGTGGAGAGATTCGTGATGTGAGTGACTTTTTTCCAAAAAATGTCTTGTCCGTCGTAATAAAAAATGGGCGTAAAGGGAATTATGGCTCATTTGTGAAGCAGAAAATGTTCGAAACGCAATACGCCTACGGAGGAAGAAAGGAATACTATCGATAGTCCCCCGTAGGCCTCCTAATAAAATTGGGGCATCTATCCAAAAAAAATTTGTTGGGCTCTTAATTAAAGCCAGTCACTCATGTGTGGTCTGGTCTGAGTCGTGCTCAAGAGGAGGTTTGGATGAATTGGGAACTTGTCATATTTAAGTTCGTTAGAGTTTTGTGTTTTTTTGCTTTAATAATGCATACCTTACGAATTACGACGAGGTTAAGTCATATCGTTGAAAACAAGAAATCTCTTGCTCTGCTCGGGCACCTCTGGGAAATATTCAGCTCGGTAGTAGTTGCAAATCCCCAGTTGAATTTTTCTCTAAAATAATAAAAAAATCTAGAAAAAAGCAGGTCTTTCACCTCTTCCGTTTCTTGACAAGAAGGGAAAAGTTTTAAAATTTTACTTTTCTCATCTTTCCACGTTAGTACATTTCCAACTCGAAGAATTCTCTTTGCAGGGACCTGGACCACCCACGTGCAGAAAATACTTATGCTTCCTGTATGCATGCATACCTACCTACTACTTCAACCCATTATTTACCCCGTACGTAGTACACACACTTGACTCTCACGAAGAAAGAGAAAGTTTTTGAAGGAATGTGAGAAGAAAACTTTCTCCTTGTAAGTAATACAGTACTGCATACTTAAACATCTTATGTTTTATGCAAATTCCGTTTTTATCCTCAGCCACAACAGTCATGTCATAATTTTTTTGGGGAAATGAATAATATTATGCAGACAGACTACCGGTAGCTATAATTGTACATCAGATGTTTTTCAACTAAGACGAAGATACAAAATATGGTTTTTTCCCAAGTAGCGTTGCTTATGCTTGTTTACTTATCCAAATTGTCATGATCTGTGAACCTTGCTTTAACAAGGCGGATGCTTACGTAATGCTTCCGCCCACCTGAAATACAAAAATGTTTACAATTCAGGCATTCTTATTTTAAGTATTCATATTATGTAATATTGTTATGGAGGCTCTGGTCTGTTATTATCGGATGATAATGAAGTAATTTTTCATCATATTAACCCAAGTACTTTCACCCGAGTACCTTGATATTTTCGGTGGAAACGTATTTCTCCTCTTACTTATCTTCATCAGTATCGTCTAACCAGTTCAAGCAGCTTCTCTCATTGTATATTTTGTTCTCCTGGAGATAGAGTTGGATCGGGATCAGGTAGGTAGTGGTAGCGGTGGTAGGTAGTAGGTACTCATCTGCCATTATTAGTTTCCTCTCTGGCATGGCCTGTTGGTCTATGTACTCGCTCTCGCTCTCCAGAGCTCCAGTTTTGTCGAACAAAAACCCAGTGGAATGGATCTAATCTAATAATAAGCATAATGTATTGGTATGATAATGTGGCGATAGGAGCAGAACAGAATTGAAACGAGGTAGGATCATGCAAACTAGCTCTACAGCTCCACTCACTCCTCTCACTCCCACGGTAGGAAGGAAGGAGGGCGTGCTTTTTTACATTTAAATATTCATGAAGCAAATGACGTTTATTATGTTTATGCATTTTCATTTGCTCCTCTGGAACTGATAGGATCGTCGCTTTTTTTGTTGTTCTTCTTCCGTGTTAAATAATGGAAAGTGCGATGATATGATGGGATGATGATGATCCAATCTCCGGGAAAAACGGATGAAAGGACTTCCATTCTCTAATATTCTTTTCGTGATAGTCATAACGCACTGTTGACTTTGATGATGATTAATTGAAAAAATAATGTCTAACTAGAGCTCTTTTACATTCACAAATATGCTATTTTTTACTGGGAAACGAGGAAATACGATCCATTTGTAGAGTTTGTTTTTTGGTTAGGTACATAACTCATAAAAGCCTTTTTAGTAGTTAAATAAATGTAAGGCCTGATTAATATAAGGCGAGTATTACGTCTCGAGCTTTAGTTCAGAATCGTAGAAGGCATACATACATTTTGATGTTGAACGGGTTTAGCCAAATAATGGTTATATAATCCAGTATTTTCAATTGTAATATCTAATATATCTGTTTTAGATATACAATGTTTCTCTAATTACCCCGATCCCTGTTTGTTTGTATCTCCCCGCACTCTGCTCTTGCCAGATGTTCCATCAATTTATATTGGGGCCTAAAAATATCCCAAAAGCCTATTATAATCAATAATTGTTTTCTTCATAACATATTTAGTTCAATTTTGTTTAGATGAATGATCCTTGAAAAACTTTTACTATTGCAGAAAAATTCTCATTTTGTGGTCACATTTTGCAAACGTGACGCGTTTAATTACTTCGTTATTTCAAAATAAGTTAGAAAAACGCATAGTTTTCTAATATTAATGCATGAATTGAGACTTTGTTCAAGAAAAGTTGGTCGAAATGTGTTGATGTATGTATTCCCATGAAGATTATGTACCAACAAAAATTAATTCAGATCTTGGTTTCTTCGAGAAACAATGTTACTAGAACGAAATCCACTTAGAGCTGGCGTCATTTAAAATAATGGAAAACATTCAATAAAGGACAAATTATTCTATCTTTTATTTATTTCTGATAACAAATTATTTTCCTTTCTCCTCAACCCATTTTGAAAGACACACGTGTCTTCATAATTGTATTTGTCAGCAAAAATTTCCACGACAACGAATTGAAATCATAATTATCCTTAAAACCCCCTTCCGCGTTTCCTCGGTGAAGCCTTGATTTGATTACAGATTACATTAGTTTTGAGAAAAGTCTATTCGTCTTATGAGATTTTCGGAGATGAATAATGGCGACTAATAAAGTGCCTATTTCATTGTGTTCTCTGTTCCGGCCTTGTATCCGAAACAAACAAGTCGCATGGAACAGGAACAGTACTATATTATTGCTTTATGGGCGGTCTGACAAGGCCAACCCACGTCGATTTCCGCGAAGACTTTATCAATTGATATCACATGTAATCATTTCTAGAAAATCGAAAAGATCCAACAGAATGGATGGCGAGGGACTTGGAGATTTTGAATTATAAAAATGCGCTCATGCTTGGCTGGAAGGTTGTTTAGCTGTGTGCGATTTGATTTCAAGGACACCAGGGAAAAGAAAAATAGAGATTTGTGGAACAGATAATAGTTTTCTGAAGTGAATGGAGCACAAAGCCATAATCCGTCTTGATTTCTTTGGGAAAATCTTAGGAGGAGCATAAAATATGCATAACAGTTTCTGGAAGCATCTTCATCGCTGAGTCCTTTGATTACGTTTTATGATAATCCCGCGTGGTCTTAAAGGTTAAAGGTGGGCTACTTTCGGGGTTTCCGAGCGTCATCATCCACCATCCATCCTCTCCCTTGATTTGGGAAGTTGTTGAAGCGGCATTAATTGGATGTTTGACTTACGATGCGATAAGCTAAGCTAGATATGTGAACAGTGAAGCTAATTTTTTTAAATGAAGCTGTGTCATTCGACTCATAGCAAAGCCTTTGGCAGTTTTGTTTTGCGGAAAATTGTCTAATTATAATGAACAATGTTGTTGTTTTGAAGAGACTTTAATTCAGATATCAAAAATAACTCATGCACAGTCATGGATTGCAAAACAGTAAAAGTCAAAATATTTTCACCAACTCTAGCGACGACAGCCCTGAGCATTTTTATTTTGCTAAACCATGTTTTGTATGTATATTGCGTATTATACCGTTTTCGCCTTGCGCTGCTATGCTGCCTGTGCGGTCGCTTCACAACACAAACAAGGAAAATGAGTAAACCTAGCTTATGTAAATTTTTTTGTGGAGATCGAGTTATCCAGCTTAGCTGACGCCTTCTTCCTTCTTTTTGGCTTTCTGGTAGAGGAAAATATCAGGGAACTTTTCCAGCTGGAATTCTTCACGCTTGAAATGATATAAAACCATGAATTTGACTGGAATAATAATAATAATACACGGGTTTCATTCTGCTTGAAAGAAAGTTCGCTTCATTTATAATTTATGCGGGATGGAAGCAAAAAAAAATAATATTGTGATTCTCTGGTCGTATCACCATATCTTCCACAAGCCAGATCCTAAAATGTTCATGACAGCTCCAGCCAAAAATTAAAATGACTTCTGCATTCTGCATCATCCTATCCATCCATACATGCACCAACTTGAGGTTGGACGTATTAAAACATGGAAGTGGAATGAAATTAATGGAGTTATCGTCTCTGAGCATTTATGATTTTTAGTAATAAAGCACTCTTGTGTAGATCTACTTTTCAAAGAAAAATGTACTTTTTATTTTTCTTTATTTAAATACTCACGGCTCAAAATGAAAGTACCAATTCCAATTTCATTACAGACATAGTATATTATGTAATATATGATCATGTTTATAGTTCATATCAACATCATCATCATATTCATGAGATCAAATATAATAAATAGTATTTTAATTATAATAGTAAATTTTTTCACGAGTATCAAACATCATTCATTACAATTTAGTTTTCAGAGTTGTCCAAATTTTGCTTGAAATAATTAAATATTTTTATGCAAAACAAAACTCTACAGAGGAGGAGAGAGGAGTGAGTAAATGAATCTACAAGATACATCCATAGATTATACCAAAATGAAGTCAGAAAAGTAATATTTTTTGGATTCTAATACATTTTCAGTTTTACTATTCCTGGACAGTTTTTCACCATGTAATTGTGTACCTCTTTATTTATTATGGAAATTTTTTCCCAGAATACCATAACAATATAGTATAATTTTTTAGAGTTACATCACTAGCGCATTTGCCTAAATTGCTAAAGACCTTATTGGTAGTGTGGGTGTGTAGACTATATTTGAAAACAGGGAATAAAAGTTTCTTTCTCGGTTCCTTGATAAAACTTAAATACATTTTCGTGCAGTGAAAGGACAACTTTACATATATCTATACGTAGATACATACACCTGCTTACTCTTACTTTTAATATAAAGGTGGATAATGAAAAAATCTATTTTCGAAGTGCATGAAATTTTTTTTGTAGAGAATTTATTCATTTATTTTTTTGTAATAGCACGAGTCGTTCGTTTGGCAATCTTCATCAATCACTTACGTAATCTAAATTTACATCTACACATACATACGCACGCACATCCATACATTCATTCTTTTAGAAATGACTGAAATAAATTTCTTTACCTCACTGAACTATTGAGTGCACAGTGCAGATAGATAGTGAACTTTTAACAGAGTAACAGAATGAATAGAAAAAGAAAGGGTGAAGTGAAAGTAATTTTTTGGCAACTTCATTGGCATTTTTTATCTGCTGTAATCTTAACCATTCAAACTCAGATGCAATCTTTCATAACAAGATTTGTTTTCATGATTGAGCTCACCCACTTAGAAAGAAGCAGAAATATGAGATTTCAAAACTGTAATTTCTCCGTTTCCAAAGTTGCAAAACAAACTTTGCAAAATAATTCCACTTTAGTACTTCGTAAGTATGTATGTCTAAGAGAGCGGAAGTGTAGAAGAAAAGATGGGGAGCATCAACAGAAGCAGCAGATGTCCTTCATAATGATTCTCTCATTTATCATGAAAACCCACATTGAAACGAAATGATCAAAAGGAAAACGTGCATTTCTCATCTCTAAATCATGCATGCATACATACCACACACCCAAAGTATTATCTTTTCCGCAGAAAGAGCCCTGGAAATACAAGGAATAACAACTTTCTTTTTTTCGCTTTCCTCGTCCCCCCTCTTCTTTCATGTCACCTTGTTTAGCAAAGCACATGTTGTAATCTCTTTCTAATAACTTTTGTTCGAGAGGATGTGATGCGATGATGGTGACGTGATGTGTCTCCCTTGTGCAAGTTATGTACTACTTGTTCCCCCGTCCAATTCGAACAAAGTATGAATAAAATAGGAAAAGCAGAATTCCCACATTCCCCACGTAGCATTTTCCCAGATGGCAAAACTACTCTAGTACTCCTCCTTCTCCTTCAGCATATTTCACTTTATTTTTGTTGTTGTGTCATGGCATGGCCTACATCATAGTATATGCCCCTACTTTGCAAGTCTCTTTGAAACCAAACCAGAGGACTAGAATGTGAACACAATATTGTGCCATTCCAATCCACACAAATTCAATTAGTTTCTCTAGAGCTCCTGCCTTCCACTCTACCTTGCTTATTCGAGAAAGGTGACACAGGAAGTATATTTGTAGATATAACATCACACCACACCAGGGCAAGAAGGAGTAAGTAGAAGAGGGAAATTGAATCATCACATCACATAAATGCAACCATCAAGAAATAGTACGTACATAAGTTGAATTTCCACATTTGACTTGACCCAATTTTCCTCTACAGGAGGAAGTAGCGTAGTTGCAGTGCAGCTGCTCATTTTTTCCCAGGATTCCTTCTGCAGAAAAAAAAGACCATAAAAAAGGAAAAGTATTCATTCAATTCATTCACTGCATTCTTTCCAAAGACTTTTTCTTAGTGTGCTTTCTAGTAGCGCTCCTTGAGTTCCGGCGTTGCACTTCCAGAATCTTCAGAGTCGGTGGAGTCTCCGCCATCGTCTAAATTCAATATATCACCACCACCCGTCTCCCCTTCATCTGCAAGACTCTGTTTCAGGTCCTCCGACTGCTCCTTCCTCACTTGCCAGTAGAACCAGCTGGAAAGAAATTCAAAAGAGAAATATTTACCATATTTATCCTTTGCGAAAAAGGAACAACTGATCCAATATTGTAATGCATGTTTCCTCCCTGAGAAATTGGCAGTGAGCATAATTCTACTAAAAAAATCAAAAACAAAAAACTTGGAGAAATCTAAGGTCTAACACTAGCACCAGCACATGCTACATACATGTGCAGCGAAATAAGTGTAGTGCACACCTTCTATCTAGCTTACTCCTCAGCTTAGCTACCCACGACTACGACTACGACCTACACATTCCAAACCTACAACGCAACGTTCGTATTTTTCGGAGGTAACCCTTTTCTATCATCCCCATTCCTCTTTTGGAGGTCCCCTGGGAAGCTTTTATTACTCTGTGACAGTCTTTTGTTTTCCATTTCCTAAGACTTCTCTGGATAAAAGCTGGCCTTTTAGCAAGAGACTTCACTATCCTCTCTTTTCCACCGCACAGATTACACACATTTTTCAGTTTGATTGGTTTAAGGCTCCTCCCGCTGCTCATTTTCTACTTAAGTAGTCAGAAACAAGCCCCAACGCAATGTTCCAAATCATTATTTTTTCACGAGCATTTTATTATCCCGTGAAATATTCCTTTCCACAGTCAACCACAGCAGAAAATTCCTCACGATACTACGACGATACCACTGGCTGGGCCTTTCAGCTTGGAAACTTCCTTTTACTTAGCCTTTTCTCGAGACAGAAGCCAAAGCCTTTCATCATTTTTTCTCCTTTTGGAAACCACACAAAATCTATGCTATGCCGATATGCCCTAGGACATGAATGAGCGCAACGGGATGTCGGGTTACAAATTTTTTTTGCCCAAACTTGAAACCAAAACCCATCGTGGCTATGGCTAAGCTCTGTTTCGTTTAATTTTCACAAGGACGATGCTAGTGTGGTAGTAGTCGTGGCTAGGAAATAAGCAAACCTTGTTGGAGGATTATGGAGCGTCATAATTTTACCGCGTATGGGAGATGTTGATTGCAGACTAATCAACAACCAATTAATTCCATTCTTCTGCCCACTCACTTAAATTAAGCCAG
>JAHZNI010002257.1:0-10056 GCA_027744415.1 Seira ritae | reverse complement strand
CAGCACGCTGGAAACAAATTCAAATTCTGGCTCGCGCTTTTCGAAATATTTCCAGCTTTCTATGGTTATTTAGGGCACTCTTAACTTTTCATTTTTTCAATGGTCAAACGAAAAGTTCCTAAATCCTTCCCCACTCCGCGTTTTGCAGCTACAACTTTGCAATTTTGCACTCTGCACCATGGTGAAACGCCTTTTCTGCAAATTTTCAATTTTTTCTCAAAGTGCGGAATGTAAACTGAAAAGTGAGGCATGGTAATACATCCCACAGGAGTGTACTTTTCCTATAGAAATTCTTGATGTCCCCAATGTCAACAAGAATGTGAAAATTATAAGAAAAGTACTATATCTACCTATTACCTATGTATGTATTTCGAGAGTTGAGACTGGATTGAATTGTTTCCTTCCACAGTAAATATGTGCCTGTGCTAAGGAAAACGTTTCAAAATGATTTCTTCTCTATCGACTTGATGAAACGAGTACAAAATACGTACGACTTTTTGTATGACTTTTTGTATGTATCAATCGTGTTAAAAGTTTGGAATCAGCTCTTTCGTTGTAACTAAATAACACGTAAATAATCACAATTCACGAACAGAAACAAGGGTTGCCATAAGAAAATAATAATTACTAAGGGTTAAGATACGAGACGCAAAGGAAAATCGCGAAGGTGAGACGTATTACTTCCGATGTCAAAAGAATCTCATGAATTGGATCAAGATTTTTCTTAAATGTTTTCCTTTTTGTTGCTGGAACTTATGCGTCTTTATTGTTCTGGCTATCCAAAAACCATAAACGAAGTAATGTTTTATGGACTTTTTCATAGGACATTGCGGAATCAGACTGGCTTTGGGATGAGAAGATTCGGAGGAAACAGAAAGATCGCTCAGAACGCTACAAATCCTTTCTAAGGAGGGTAGCGAATAAAACCGAAGGAATCGAATTTTATGCACCATCTTCAGATGAGCCCGGCTCAGGGAAAAGGAAGAGAGGCTGGTCGAACGTCAGAATTTCGGGCCAGAGAGTTGCAGAATTCTTGGACTATGGGATGACCAACCCAACAGAGGACGACTTGAGGGAGATGTTTGCCCACGATGAGCGCATTGAAAAGGTATGACACAAACAAGGAACGGTAAAATATTTAACTTGTGTTGTTGAAGGATGATGTGTTTTGTTTATGATGAAGGAAAACATAATTTTCTTAAACAATTTTTAGAAGTTGGTCTAGTCTATAGCGACATTAGATTAACCTTTTGAGAGGTGAAGTAATTAACGGGTAGGTTGCTTTGGGCGTTACATTAGTGTAGATTAAAACTTTGTTTTCCTCATAAATGAGAACAAAAGATGAAGAAAAGAAAGAAATTTGGACGCTGAAAGGCAGGAAGTACCCTTTTATTTTTTGGCCAAGATGAAAGCAAAAGGAAAGCGAATAGATAGCGCGAGTCAGGCAAAAAATGGCAAACAGACGGCAGGTACTAAAGTTTGTTTGGCCACGCACGCGGTGCCTATTTCAGGAAAAGTGAATACAACATCTACTGAATAATACTTTTTTGCTTGCGCTCATATAAAAACTGCGATCATTAATAGCTTAAAAAAACAAACAATATCCCTTTTTCCATTCCACTCTTTAATTTCAAATTATTTAGTTAGTGTGTATTACTACTAAACATCACAAAACTTTAATATCTTTACCTGTCGAGAAACACTGCATTGCAATTTTTTGAAACTAATTTTGCACAAAAAACAGGAAACTACGCTAGTCTTTAACTAAATAATCGCACTCTGTTACTTAATACTTACCCAGTGGTAATTAATTTTTAGATAAAATTCACTATTCTAGTGCTTTTCAATGAAAAATATCACTTACGAATTGAATTTAAAAGTCATTCAAGTAAAAGTACTCATGTTGGTAAATCGTAAATTACTTCATAATTATTACTTCTTTTTATCGGGAAAATTTAGTTTTGAGAATAGCGAAATCATAAAAAGAATAATTTCTTACTATCACTAATATACTTACATAAGCTGAAGTGCAAAAAACACATTGCAACGCAAGGCTTTTTCAACGCATGTAAGATTTTATTGGTTTGTCGCAGATATCCTTCAGCTCCAGATATGATGCAGCAGATTCAGATAAAATGAGTTTCTCATTTATATGCAGTGCAATGAATAGAATGCAATCGTAATAAATAATAAAAAGGAATGGAAAATTATATATTTGAGTGTAAATTAGGGATATTCGACAGAATATGTTCTTCGAAGATAAGCTAAAACGTTTCCTATTTTTAACTGTATTGTGTGCTTTGATTTTGATTGATTAAAAAATTAACACTAAACCAATTAATACAGAGAAGACAGAGAGGATTCAGTCTGAGTCAGTCACCGTACTACTCTCCTACTTCCTCACTTTCAAAGCATCCTTCATCTATAGCCCATCATACAAATATTCATCAGCTGCCGAGAGCTGAAGCAATCACGCAAAAGAAACTTGAAGAAATGAAAAGGGCCAAAGAGGCTAAAACAAAGTTGAACGAGGTCAGTTGAATTCTAAAACATGTGTGTAGTAGTTTAACTTTTTTCTTATACAATTTTGTCTAACCGTTTGTAGTGTTAAAAGTATAATTAGTTTTTTTGTAGCGTGTTTTTAATTTGACTTTTTAACACAATTCACATCACTACTTACAGCAAAAAGTTCATAAGTATGTATGTTGGTTTAGACATTGAAGACGTAAAAAAATTACACATTAGACTGAAAAAGTTAAGTGGTGCTACTTCAGATGAAATTAGATATTTTGTTCTGGAAGTGATTTGAATAGACTTTCTTTTAAAGTGCTAACTTGACGAATAATAATCCGCGTTCTTTAACTTTTCCACGAATGGTGAAACTTTATACTTTTTTATGTATGCGATGGTTTCGTTGGAATGTATCGCGTGAAAGATAAAATGACTTGACTGAAATTCATAAGAGTACACTTACACATTTGGCATTGAGATGTCAAGTTGCATTTATGGCATAGTACTAATTGTGTGTATTAGGTAGTGCACTCATTGGCTTGGAGTTCGCGCTTTCTCCGCCTAAGAGCGTGGACTAGATTGACTGACATCACTAGAACTTTGCTTTTGCCAAGCTAATACAAACTTGAATACAATCAATAAGATTTTACTAATTTAATTCTCGGGGATCATTCATACAGTATGTATCGCTGGGGGAGAGGCATGTGAAAAAAACATACACAAGATATATATGTTGAAGAAGTGTAAGTCAAAACAACGGCGAAAACGAGCAAGTAGCAAATTTCGTGACTTCATGTGTCTCTTTTCTTCAATTGGGAGGGGGAGAGATCTAAACAGCGTTTTATAGTTATTACGCAACAAAGCAAGCGAAGCGCAGGAAAGTTTGCTACTTGATTTGGCAATTTTCCCCTTCTTTCGTTTTTTTCTAAAATTGTTGTTGTTCTAGAGTTGTTATCAGGCTCTAGCGTGAACGGATTTTTTTTTCAAAACGGCTTTGAACATTAAATTCTCCACCTCGTTTGGCTGAAAATTTCTCAAAATCTGCCGAAACGCTTAAGTCGTTCAAAGTAGATGAATCTTTGAGGTCACCTCCCTTCCACATGTTAAACGCAGTAAGACTTGCTCTCAAATTGCAAGTGCTGAAGAACTTGAACGATGCAACATTTTGAAATGTAGTTTAGATTTTGATTTAGATCAAAGAATCATTCTCACAAAGATTAATCTCATGATTTGTCTGTCCGTACGTTGATTATCGAATGAGCGTGGCTCAACTCATGATTAGATTAATACCTTCCAACGAAATTCGGCGAATCCATTCCTTGACTCATGAGGATCGTTATCATCTCTGGCACATTTTAAACGGAAGAAACGCTGACTGTGCACACAGTTTTAGCTCAAGCTCAAAGGTATGCGATGGAAAGGAAATGACAATATCAATAACATGAATGCCTAATTGATTGATGTGCGATTATGCTTGGCTTGATTTCATTTGTCATATTGAACTGCGAGCAACATGAATTTAGAACTTTTTCTTGTGTTCTTCCTCTCGAATGGGACATTCTCATGCCTTCGTTTTAGGGAATGTGAACAATGTATTTCTCAGAAATGTGAATTCATAATTGATGTATGTATCTACTGGGAGAAGTGGTGTTAAAAGAGCTGAATACCGGAAAGGCATTTAATGGTTGCAAAGACCAAACCTGCATGCAACAACGCAAAAAAAAGTTTTATAAGTGATTTTAATGAAACAAGAGTTTCGAGTAACGGAACATACGGTATGTTATACAGCTTGATGAGTACTAAAGAGTAAGATTGTAATTTTCAAAATTTTGCTTCTGGCGCGCGCTTCAACGCATATAATGTCAGAACTCATTTTTACTCCAAATCGTTAGCATGTTGTGCAACTTGGCGAGTACTACAAATAATGCTTGCCACCATGCGTGAAAATCAGCTTATTTGGAGCAAAATCACATTTTACTTCAAGCGCGCTAGAAGAAAAATCTCAAAATATCACAGAAAATTTTTGTAGTACTCGTCGACTTCTTAGTATTCATTTTAGAAAACCTTCCCGCGACGATTTTTCATGTTCTGGGTCATGGTGCAATGCCATGTGCCATCTTTGCATTATATATGTAAAATGGCCTTTCTTTAAAGATCTTGTAAAATTGTAAGGGAATGCCGTATGTATTGAATCAATTTTTTTGCAAAAGACATCTTGAAATAGAACTATCTATCTAACCACAAAATATCGCATTGATCAAACGTCACTCGTGATTTGAGAGCAAGTCATATGGCGTTTAACGTTTAACATGTTTGAGCGAGGTTACCTCAAAGACATTGGTGAAAGAAAACCAGACTGAAAAAGCGTTACGTGGAGAAGGGGGTTCCCATAATGGGACGTCCCAAAAGCATCTTATAGCATGAAGTTTTTGTCATAGCGCTTGACCATGGGATCGGATCTGGGAAGCCTGCGCAGAAAATGCTCGTTTAATTATCCAACTAATGGTGCTGACAAATTGGCGAAATCTGCTAGTATGTCGAATTCGCGTCTAATCCCTAAAAAATCTCATTTTCGGCTGTCCCAAAACTCTTATAGGATTCATGAAATAGCTCTTGAAATTTGAAATTGAAAGTCTCAATAACTTTTTGATGCGCAGGTCTAATCTCAAACTTTTTAGAGCACGTGAAGCCTATGTTCAGACCAACAATTTGGTTGGTAGAATGATTTATAGAAAAATATTTGTGTCCTAGTTCACTAGATTATATATAAAGACTGTAATTCCATTCATTTTAATGCAAAGTCTTACCTCTGGAACTTTGGATGATATAGAAGGCGACAATTTTGTTTCTAAAATTCATTCTACAAACCATGTTGTTGGTCTGAACATAGGCGTGGACGTGCTCCAAAAAGTTTGAGATTAGACCTGCGCACCCAAAAGTTATTTTAGACTTTATCGCTTAAAAATGCGATTTTTCATTAGATATGTATACAAAATATTGCTTTCATAGAAGTGGCCTGCAAATGAGTTATTCCCAACCAAATTTTCTATGCTATACCATTTTCGAAAGCGGAAAAGGTTACGTTTAAGCTGACATAAGACAAAAGCTCTGGGCTGGTAATGTTTTAAGCAATTTTCATGAAACCTATGGCGCGCAGGCTTTCCAGATCCGATCCTATGGTCAGGCGCTATGAAAATAACTTCATGATATAAGATGGTTTTAGGACGCCCCCTTGATTTATATACTATGTGAATGATTCCTTGGCTTCAGTTTGAGGCTTCATGATTTGGGTAGCCATTTTGAGTACTTTTAACCTCACCTCAAAGTGCACACTCTTTCATTTTCATACTTGTCATGCACGGTATGAACCCTAATAACGTTGCTTTTTGACTGTTTGGAAATAATCCATTGCTTATTATCTTTATTTTTAAAAAGCTTTCATCTGAGTGATCTGAGTTTGTTTTCGTAAAAAAAATTATTTGCGTGATCGCAAGAAGTTTGTGAATAAGTGTGTGTGAATGAGAAAGAATGGCGTGGCGTATGTACAGTAGTTTAATGGATAATGAGAGTTTCTGAATTTTAAAGATTATTAAGGGTACCCACTTGAATAGATTAATAATATGATTTTGTCCCAAATTGAACTGGTCCCCTCTCTGTATTTTCTAATGTACATTTACATTATATATGTATTTATAATGACTCCCTCCATCTAGAAAAATGTATCCCTTCTTTGCTCCTCCTCTATGTATCCCTCATCTCTCTGTATTTTTAAGTAGTAGCTATAGTTTACTATCGTTTTAGTGCCCATCTAATCCAAAAATTGCTATCTCTTCAGTTATTATGCGAATCCTGCATATTAGATTCTTTAAGGTCAAATCAATTTTGCTACTCTCAGTTCAAATGTACGCAACTTTGTTTATTTCACTTGCGCGCAATTTAATTATTTTACTTTTTCAGTTTTGGGTAGTGTAGCATATTTCTATAAATTGAACACTCCTTCTTGGGAAATGACAGAATCAATCGCGTCTCCAATCCAGTCCTTCTGGTTATTTTCCCGCGTACATTTATGTTGTCCTGTGAAAGCGGGAATCGGTTCCATCACTTATGAGGCATTTCCTCTTCGTACTCTAAGTACTCAGTAAAGTTCATAAGAAGTACTCTTCGTGTTCGTAGTAAGGTTAATAAAGCTTCTTGTTCCAAAAACGGTACTGAAATAGAGGATTTGAAACTGGAAAGCGATTTTAGTTCGGTTTTAGTTAAGATGAAACAAATTTTCAAGGAGCGGGAAAACTCGCACTGGATATCTGGCATGGGGATAACTGGCACTACTATGGAAAACTTGCACTATTTCTTAAATCATACCTAGATTATGTTTGTGTTGTAATGATGCTGGCCTGTTCAAAGGAAAAAATAAATCCATCTTTTCGTCTTCGGTCCAGCATCATCATAGTGTATGTATGTATATGAATGCTAATCAATTCAACTCAAATAATGTGTTAACGCTAACGTTCAAATTTTTGGATAAGATGCGTGCAAGAGCAAACCGGCCTGGAAACGAAAAATTGTGTAATTTTCTGGTGGACAATTTATTTCAAACGATAAATGCTAAATGATGAAGAAATGAATGATGAAATGAAAACGTAGAACGTGGCTCAATTAATTTTTGCTTTAAATGCTCCATTGTACTCGATTTCTCTCATGTTTCTTCTTGCATGCTCAATAAGTCAATAACCTGTTTTCCCGTTTTTCGATTTGTGAATTTTTTCCAATTTCCAATTTTTTTCAAATTTGTGCGAATCCTTCGAAAGACTTTGATGATTTCAGTCGAGCAGAATATCGTCTCTTAGAAATTGTCCAGAAACGCTCGATTCCTCTTGTTTCTTCTTTAGAGTAACATGGGACGTATGTCACATCGTTTTGAACAATTTCTTTAGAGTAATTACGTTCTCATAATTTGTGGACATAATTACATCAGGATTTAGCACACGGTTCTTGGTTCTTAACTCTCTTCGGTACCCTCTTCTTTGTATAGCCACGAATTCCCAGCGTTTTTTTCTTCATATACTGCAAAGTACTCGTAGCAACGTCCAGTTTTTTGGCCGCCGTGCGAACGAAAATGCACGGGTCCTTCTCAAACAGCTTTTTTTACTTTCTCCAGCTTCGCTGGAGTCATAATTTTATTTTGGGGTCTCAGAAGTTTCAGATATCCTACCCAGATTGTAGCGTTGAACCTCCGAATTAAATTGTACACTGTGGATTTGGGCGCACCTTCTTCCCTAAAGTGAAGATATGTTTTATATTTGCCCTTTCCACTCTCATTTTGGTAGTAGGAAATGAATTGTTTCGCCAAACTTTCATTCTTCCTTTCGTGACATTTTCAAAATTTAAAATATTTCTAAATTTCAAACATTCTTTTAACAAATAAATATCGGAGAATCTGATAACGATATCATTTTTTCTAAAAACCGTTCACCATGAATACCCAGCGAACGTCTATCCAGGCCGGTTTGCTCTTGCACGCATCTTATTTTTGTTAAATATTAGAATGTTCACGAGACAGTAGTGCAAGAATGCTTAATATGGATAAAGTCATAAAGTACAGATAGATGAAATGAAATATGTGGAGGAAAAATTGAATTGTTTACAACACTACATCCGACATCCTATAATATTTCGATAAGTGTGGAGATATGTTTGAAAAATCAGTAAAAATGCTTAAGTGAATCCCTTTATGCATACATGTACTGTTTTGCTTGATTAATTAAACAAACTGCAAAAACGAATTTAAGTTCAACGGGTTTTTTTTGGTAAGGTGCATTTTGTGCCAAACAGACCCACTTAGATCTCATCTCTGCAATTAATGAAAAAAAGCTATAACAGTATTAAATTGAGCTTATGGCCCTCGACATTATCCTTGCTGTATGCATCGAGTTTGAGATTTTATTTGTTTTACTTGAAATGCTTTAAAACATTCAATTTTTATCCGTATTTAAACTGTACATTGTGTCATCTGCATGTGTGAGTTATTGCGCTACTGTCTCATTCATGAGAAGAGCAACCAGTTTACATAATTTGCACTTATTGCATTTGGTCTACGTCGGTTTTTTTTAAAGATTTCCGAATATTTCGGAATTTCCGCATTTTCTGGATAATTTTTGCATGATTGTATTTTGAAGACATTTTTTGCATTTGAAGCTTTTTTCGTTAATTTTTGACTGCTTGAGTGACTTTTTAATGTAAATTTAAAATTTAACTTGCTCTCCCATGGCTCTAAAAATACCGAAAATTCTACAATTTGATTTGAGGGATTGGGTCGATCAAAATTGACAAACATTTGTACGTAGACATAATTTCTAACGCTCTATCGAACGTACGTTTTAGTTTTTCAAAAATTGACCCCGTTTTCAAATCAGCTGATTTGGGTCAGGTCAAAGGTCACGAAATTTTTACGGAAATATCTTAAGTTCCAAGCTTAATTTAGTGGCCAGACAAGTGTTTACATGTAAAAAAATCGCATCTCAAAATAATGTCCGCCCGCTACATAAAGGCTCAGCCATAGTGCAGTGCCGGTTCCACACAGTGCCAGTTATCCCATTGCCAGATATCCAGAGCGGGTTCTCCGTAAACCTTTAATCCTCCGTAAGAAAAAGTTTCCCATTTTCATCCGCACGCTTGTTGGCTCATGTAAATTTTCGCTCAGAAGTTGTTGAGACCAAATGCGATGGAATACTCGAATCAATTGCCTAGGAACAAGATCTCCCATTGTCAAATGCACTATTTTTCGCTAAAATACCCTCACCCACGCACCCATCACTTCCCTTAAAAAATATCTTGCATAATATTATAGCTTCTTATGCAGTAGATAGACTCTTAATTAAGGAGACGGTTGAACAGTGCCAATGAAAAGCTTTATGTTAAAATCTAGCTTTTTCTTTACCTATTTTTCTGTATGTCTTCACATATCACTGGAGGTGTAAAGCGATCCTCCATTGCACAGAAAATTTTGCGTTCATACGGAACAACAGGAAACTGGAACAAAAGGGAGTTTTTGATGTTTTGCTTCTTTATTGGAGTTTTATTGGGCAATTTGAACTTTTAGGTTATTTTTACATTTCAGAAAATTCTGATCATTTTGACGCTATGCTCCCAAATTGCCCCAAAAAATCATATGGCCCTTCTCTAAAATAAAAAATATTTCGTATGGCCCTTTTCCAAAATAAAAAAAATTCGTATGGACTTTTTCGAAAATAAAAAAATTTTCGTATAGTCCTTGTAAAAATGTTGCCAGCGATAAACAGAAATCGAGTGTGTCATAGAATAATCTATCGAACAACTTCCATGGAATCAATCTTATAATTTTGCGGCACTATTGTGTCACTGACAAGTTAGACACCAGCACCCTCGTCCAAGGTAATAATGCCGGCTGATCAAACAGCAGAGTACAGTTAATATTACTAGCATAAAATCTGCATCACCATGACATAAAATCTCCTGACTCTTATCCGATTCAATTGTTATATGAAATAACTATGCCGTTTTTGGTTG
>JAHZNI010002256.1:0-19092 GCA_027744415.1 Seira ritae | reverse complement strand
AAAAAATCTTCCACGTACGAAGTAATCCTCCCCCCAAACATATTCAAAATAAATTAAGGGTGATCCATTTCTAATGCACAGTTATTACCATCTAATAACAATGGCCATCAAAAAGACTTTGAAAATAGATAATGGCAAAACAGCAGGTTGTCAATATTGTCATTCCTCCGTACAAGTACAAGGGAATCTACATCTACCCAGGTTTCTGCATAGATTATTACAGTTCGACATGCAATAATAGTAATGGGAGGAGGGGATGCATAGAGGTTAATTAATAATAAACCGAGTTCACTCAAGAGAATCAAAGAGCCTTTTGTACTAAAGTTATTACTACTCTACTCTTCAAAGCAAAGAGACAACAATGTTAAAACGCATATCGGCATCGGCAACTATTTTCAACCCGTTTGCTTATATCATCATACCTTACTTGAACTCATAATGACAACGATGGATCTATGGTCAGAAAAAAAGAAATTATTTATGCTGCGAGAGTAATAAAAACGCATTGTAATTTGGATCCTGAAAGCAAAAAAAAATCAAAAACTGCTCGGAGCAATACGCGCTGTACTACTCCTACTCCCTCATCATCAGCCAGCAGCATCATGATCCCGATCCGTGCAAAGAAGCGGACAAAAATGTATGGGAAAATATTTGTTCCGAGCTTCATTTATTACCCTTAAAATGTTTTCAGGGAGCAACAAAAATACGCCGAATTTTTTATTTATAAATAATAATGTAACACGTGAATGCACAATATTTACGACAGCTCGCTCAGGGGAGAGGAGTACATTGTTAAGCAAGTATGTATATAGCAGGTCTGAACCGATTTAAAGTAGTTGATTATATGCACGATGATGATTATAATAACGATAAAAAAATAATAATAAAAATAGTGGTGGCGGTGAGGAGCTAGCTGGTGGTTTGGCATGTAGAGAAGGCAATGGGATTTTTCGATGGAGAATGGAGAACATGGCAGCAGCATTGTTTGATGTGTATGTATGGGAGCACCAGCCGTACTTCCGGCCATCACACATTAACTATCTCTTTTTTTTGGTTTTGTTATGATGATGATGCTGTACTTGTACTCGACTTAGGTATCCAACTTGCTATTACAATGCTCCTCAAAATGTGATCCTTTACTGCTCCTTTTGCTCTTACAGAAAACTGCGACTTTATTAATGCTGTCTCTCTAGAACAGAGACTGACGCTGCTGCTTTTGCCCCTGCCAGCACCCCTTCCTTCCCAAAGATTACTAATGCATTCACGAAAATTCATTTTTTTGTTGATTGATGTACATATTCTAAAGATTATAATGGAGTGGTAAAACGTGACGCATAATTTAACTGCTAGACAGGGCCTCTCCTCTTTTATCTAAGAGAGCTTCAGTTAAATATTTAGCTCGAAATCTTGCAGAAAAACAATGCAAACAACTTAAATAACTCTCAACTCAACTTCAGTGGAAATATCTAGTTTTCTGAATTTTTTTAATCATAATGTGATAATCTCATGAGTTTGATATTGTTTACTCATCTAATGCTCTTTCCATTTTGCACTCCACTCGGGCTCGATGTAATCTCGACTTAATAGGTCTTCCTACAACACAACAACGACTATCTACTAGGATGACGACGAGCAAAGAAGAAGGTGTAATTCGTTCCTCTGAAATGATAAATATATGCATAGACATCATGAATGTAGATAAGGTTTCGAATTTTTAAGAACACTGGGTCAACAATACAGAGGGGTAGAAAAGCGACGCCTCATCACCCAAGCGTGACCCTTCAGCTTTAGTCTTTCTAAACTGACTCATTTTTTAAAGTGGACTGCCTTTCTCGTCTCTACTCTATAATCGCTTTCCAGTTATCGAATGTAGAGAACTATTTTATCCTCCATGTTGCTATCATCATTTCTATCATCATGCGACTACCAGCAGATCCATTACCTGGATTAGTTTGCAGGATAGTGTATGCTGGAGTTACCCAGCTTCACATCCAGATCTAGATTTTAATCCTTAAAATAAACTATGAAAAACTCTGAAATCAAGATTTGATCATGATAATCATGACAATGAAGAGAGAGAGCTTTTGCAATGGAAGAACATCTACCTAGGCCAGGTATGCATGTATTTTCATGTTTGTACCTTGCTTTTCCCAGAAGATGATTGTTGAGCTTTCGCAAAATCTAGATAATGATGCGATATATTCGAGGGGTCTTAAAAATAGTTTTTTTTGTTCATTTCAGCTTACGAAATCAGTTTTCTCATGCCCACTTTCTTTAATGTAATAAAGAACATTTAAAATTTTTAGACATTAAATAGGCAGAAAATATTTTTACAAGCTGGCTAAACCAGTCATCTTCTTAGGATCCGTGAGAACTTGACTGGAATTAATATTCTAAAAGACAAACCAACGTACAAATCATAAACCCCTCAAGAAAAAATGACCATGAGATAAAGAGAGAGAGATGATTTCACAAAAAAGTTGATGGACATCGGACTCGGACCGGACGAAAAGTTCAAGAAGTGCAATGTCTATTATAATCATATCACTCTAGTCTTGTCTTGGCCCACATGAGAAGTCACGGCAGGAACAAAACTAACATTGCGCGGAAATACACTCCCTCGCATCTGCAGAATACCAACATATCCACGCACAATAACAAAGCAGAAGATTGTTTTAAAATTCGTGTTAGAAATTGCGCTACGTAAAAAACAGCTCAACTCGTAATCAACAAAAATAATACGCTTTAGTGCATGCGTAAAAAATAAATAATATTGAAAAACATAAATTGCGAATGACCATAGGATCCACCACATCGCATCGCAGTCGTAATCACTCAAGTCCATTACAGAGCATGGGTCCTCATCCTCATCATCAGTATTCCAAACAAAAACAAGGAGCACTAAATTATGGCCCCCTTTCACTCTCCTCATATAATCATCGTAGGTATAATCATGCTGACAACAAAAATGCAATAAAATGAGTATGCCTTCGCATGAACATCTCCCTGCTCATGCTCATTCCATCCAATATCCATACCCGTTTTGTGTGGGAGTGCTAAGGCCATGCCATAAGGCAAGTTTTTTGCCACTTTTTTTCGAAATATATTGTTGCTCCGTCGTATCATGCATGCATGTATCACTCATATCATGTTATTTTTTTGTGAGCGACTGACTGATAATATCGCATTTTTATCGTTTTTACCTGCCTGACTACTCCTTTTTCCATGCCATGCCATACCATAGCCACTAGCCCGACAAGTTAGTTTACTTTTCTCTATTTGCACCCGTTTCTCTTTTCCCACGGTCGAAATTTTCCCAGGGTGTCCTCATGATGCTGAGCGATTTTTAGCTGAAAATGTTCCTCTTCCTAATTACTCATTCCATCTATCTCATATTTTCATTGTTAACTTATGGACTGAATGGGGATCCTATCTGCAATAATGAGAGACTGCAAATGGCCACTCATATCATTGTTTATTTTTTTCGTCTTCTAGGAATGTTTGGGAACTTCGCCCCTTTAACATGAAAGCGACAAGTGTATTTATTGAAGGCTTGTTTCACGGAATATCATTTCCCCTATGACAGATACATGATAATGCAGGAATTGTGAAGGTGAAATAATGTCGGAATTTTAACCTGTTTTCTGACGAATACAGTGTGAGTATCCATTAGCATTAACAATTGCATCCCTCTCCTCCACCAACTACCAACTCCTCTTTCCACCCTCGCTCCCTAATAATAAATTAAATACAATGCACAAAGGTCTCATTTTGAGATGAAGAAGAGAGTCGCAGAAGCGCTCTTCTGGAAAAAGTTTCACACGATCGATATTAAAGGGCTGCTAGATGAAGTCCTTGAATGTGTTTTTTTTTAAAAAGAGTTTAATTAAATGCAATGTGTTAATGGTAGTGTATCCCATCCCATCCCATGCCGAGCAAGTATGTCTAATGAAAAATTACATTTTTGAGATCCACAATTTTTAGAAGAAGGGGAAAAGGATGGGAAATACTGGAATTTCTACTGAAATGCGGGTCGAGCTATGAATAAATTTCAAAATTGCTTAGGTAGGCAGATACCATGTATTTTTCAAGTTATGAAAGAATTTTACTACGAATTCACGCCGTACTACATACTCACAAAATGCGTAATAGTAATGGCAAAAACTCACCGAGAAAAGCAAGCAAATCAACTTGCGCAACTAATGACACAACGCTGATGAGATCAAGTTCTTATGAAAAAAGTGCTAATTTGCTGACGGCAAATCAGGATTGGAGTAGTCAGTATCTTAGTACCTACATACTCCTTTTCTGTAGAAATATTATAATTGTTAGATGGTAGACTACATCAACTTGATTATAGTATTTTCTTCATGATTACGTACGTATTGCACCAATATTTTCCAAGCAGAATGAATTAATGCATCTAGTTTGATATTCTTCTTCACACATAATATTATCATAATGACTAATTCCTTACTACATAATACTTATATAATTAATGAGGCTGGTCTTTAAAAAATGTGGTTTACTCACAAAGATGATAATTAACCACAAAAACACGTACGATTCAATTTGTAATCTAGCTTTTCTCTGGTTATTCAATCTGGAATTATATAAAATATACGACTGACAAATACTTATTAAGTAAGTAGGTATTCATTATAAGGCTGGTGGGAAACATGACATGGGACGACAACAGTTTTCAACGTAAAGTGGAATTTCCAGGATTTTTTTTCATTTGGAAATGAATTGCACGCATCCCATACATAAGAAATAATCCGGGCTCACGTGCTTTCTTAAAGTTTCTGGTCATGACTTGTGTAGTACAATCAGGTCTAATTAGGAATTTTTTAAAATGAATGATGCTGGTTTATATTTAACATGATTGATTAATAACAGGTTAGTCGACTTAGGTTAACTGAAAAGCTTGGCCATTCCTGTACAGATGAGAGATAAGAATTTTCAAAAGTGGCACTGCAACAAGGAAGCGTTTACAATGAACATTTTAACAAATACCATAAACTCACAATTACTGATTCTCCAAAAGACAATACGTTCATATTCAAAATACGCTTTTATGATTTATGATATTTTGGCAAGCAAACCTATAAAAACAAATATTATGTACATTTACATACCTATGTCAAGTACTTGTGCATATGTATTTATCCCTGATTTTTGCATCAATTCATAAGGTCTAATTTTTGAAACAATGAACCCACGACGATCTACAATCAGTTTGGCAATACCTGTGAAGCCTTGTTTTGGCCACCTAATAAAGTCAGGGGGCAAGCTAATACGAAAATTAAAATTCGTTTCCTGATTATAACTTGGAAGGGGCTTTCAATTTACAAGGAAGTTCTACAAGGCGCACACACACAGACCAACGACCTCTCATCTTATGTCATTGGAATTTACAACTACAGCTTTTGAGAGGGACAATAATAGTTATTTAACTACAAGGTAGCACGCCAGCCTAAACAGTCCTCATGTCAATGAGGAACGCACGAGATGTCGACAATGCAATGACTATGACTATGACTACCTCTACCCTGAACAAGTACACATTGCGCCCTCTCAAAGACCAAACTGGTATCACAACGTTCGAACCCTCAGCAGACTTTGTTCTCGAAAACCATAGGAACTCTTCTCATGAGAAATTGTGACGCTAGATGCGGCTTTGATAGAGCTTCAGTGTTTGCTTCAGAGAGACAAACAAGCATCGCGCAGAGTACTATACCATCTCTTAAAATTTCAAATTCCATATTTTACGAATCTCATCGAAATTTTCCACCGAATTCACTTCTCACTTCTATTCTGTGGGAGTAGTTTTTTGATATGTTTATTCAAGCATGTATTTCGCAACCTTTGTTACAAAACAATTTCTTTGCCTCTATTCAACTACATGCATACTACGCCACTGTTATCACGTCATGGCATCGACATCGATCCAACCAGCCGCTAGGTTATCAACGTGATAAATCTGAAAAAATCGGAAAATGACAACGCAACGCTAGCGTGTGTGACCTTTGCCTTGAAAGTCAATATTAGCATTTGAAGACTCGATTATGACATGACATGATCTACATGTAACAAGAATAATTTTTATGCAATAAAATTTAAGATGATTTCTTACTAAAAGGGAAAGTGTATTTCAACAGATGGGGAAAATGACATTCAAAATCCAGGCCAACGTCATTACGTCGGCTTAAAAAGTGAAAATGTACCCTGTTGTCTGACTGATGATCGTGGAAAATCCGCGTGCCAGTGGATTAAACTGTAATTATACTCATTGAACTCTGTCCCCTGCATACCCTTTAACTCCTTTAAGCAATAATTGAATGCGCAATAAGACAAAACAAATGAAGTGGAGTCTAGACCAAAATGCATGATTTTAATGTTTATGAGCGCCACAATTTCTGGAATTGTTGCCACACTCAACTCAAGTCACAGATCACAAGACGGAGTCTACCGAGAAAAAATGAAGAAGTCAAGGAATGCATGTTCCGATTTCATGCATTATTAATTACTCTGCAATAGTGAATTGCGCAATTTGGTGTGAATGTGTGAATTCCATTAGATGAATACCGATACTCGTATGACAAACGAAATTGGTTTATTTTTGCGATAACGCACACTATTTTTACAAGACTGCCCAGAAGTTTCCTCTTTTATGTAATTTAAAAGTTATTTTCTGCAGACAAACGCATTCGAAATTTTTCCATCGATAAATAAGTGACTCATATCTGCGTATGTTTTCAATAAACTAGAAAATATTGGCCTGGATTTATGCCATAAGCCAAGCTTCAGAATATTTTCACAAAAAAATAATGAATTCATGGACTGATGCCAGCTCGGGTAATAAGCAAGTTGGCAAAGGTCTGGGCTGCTTGGATTTGTTATTCAATTTTGCAAGTTTAATAATGCTGAAGGACTGTGTTATTTTTATTATTATTTTCAAAAACTGAAAACAACCAAAAATTTAAAGAATGGACAAACTAATGATTACACGGTTTTCGATTATGTTTTCCCTTAGATTCAGAAAGTTTCAAGCTGTTCATAAGAGAACCCTACACTGGAATTTCTTCGCTCAATTAGACGCATCAGTTAAAGTCACATTAAACATGGGGATGGGTTACGCGATGATCATGATGATGGTGAAATCTAATCCGTGGGAGAGAAATCTTCGATATAATCCCAGCATCTTATTTCTTCTTTTTCTTTGAAGAAACACGTCTTTCGAATTTTGTATGAATGAGCCAAGTTGTATTTTTACTACCGCCTTTTGAAAAAATTGTTCATTCACGACGATCACTCCCAGTATGATGCATGCAAGCGGTCTCATATAGCCCACAATATTGGATTTCATGAGAGAGTGGATGATGATAGTGCTGTTCAAACAAAGGACCTTGATTCGGATTTGTGAACTACTAAATAACTACATAGTAGCAGTGGCTCTAAACAACTCCTATAATAATCCGTATGCGGGTATACACATTACATCTCTCAAGAAGATCATAATCTTATAACAAGGTTCAATGTTACGTCAATGTCATCTAAAAAAAGTAAAACATCTTTTTCTGAAGGTATATTTTCCCTTTCGGATTTACCAATAAACCACAATCATTTTTTATGCTCATGTTCAATGTAGTAAAAGTAATGTGATTCTTTACTTCATGAATATGCTAGGATTTTGTAGTTGGATTGCAAGTATATTGATTCATCTAAAACAGGTTGAAAAGAATATGTATTAGCTTATGTAGCTTAAAACATGCAAATTGGGGAATAATGAATGAAAATCAAATGGACCTTTCAATTCATTACACTAATTTCGAAGTTTACAATTGAAAAAGAAACTGAAATACAATATCACTGTCACTGATCCCTAATCCTTCTAACAAAGCCAGTAAAGAGCTCTAAAAATTTAAAATCTCAATACTAAATGCTCAAATACCTAATCAGCGATAGGAAAACGATGTGGATAGAGATAAAAGATGGATAATGTATTGCTTCATTAATTTTTATGCCAAGTATTTACGAGGGAGCATTTTCTAATAACTTACAATTAGCTTGTACACAGGTACACAAAGTAAGTACATACTACGATGACAAAACTCACAACCCAACCCTGAGCTGAGCACACAATTTCGTTGCTCCTCTGCCCATACATTTTTTCCTTCGTTTCCTTCAACCAACAACGTCCGTAGCCTGAAGGAATCTTGAAAAAAAGTTATGAATGAAATGAAACTCTGAGAGGAAAACCTGAGGACTTCTCTTCACGGCAAGTTTAAACATTATTTGAGGATGGAGCTAATGATGTTGACGATGATGGTTATAATCATGAAAGAGGGATCCCCTCGTACTCCTCTTGCACTCCAGCATTCCTTCAAGTTTTGGTGGAAGGGGTTCGGAACTGAATGAAATGAGACTTTTTGGTGGTGTGGTGTACTCAAAAAGGAACGCAACTCAACGGAGCACAGACACACACAACACAGACAACATCCATTTATTCCGGTCGTTATTATTACACAACCAGAGATTCGTCACGAAAACGGATGAGCGAAACCAGAAAGAAGGGTCCACCGAAGAAAAAAAGCATAATCATGCTAATAGATGATGGGCAAAATGTAAGGAAACATCAAAATATATATTATACATAGTAGAATCCATGAATCCATGAATTTTTTTCCATGTAGCAGCCAACAACCGAAACTAAACTTCTTCCTGGCTTTATCCAGCAGCCTGTTGCCGTCCTTATAAAAAACGTATGGCTTAGAAAAAATATATATTATGTATCATGCGTTTCCCTTGGAAAGATTCACCTCAGTGAAGTAGAGGGGAACCATACCCTATATCAACTCACGAACTTCTCCATCCATCCAAAGATGAAAATACAGAAAGCTACCACCACTCACCCTTAATGTTATCATGTAAGTAACATGCACACATTATTCATATTTTATTGTGGAGATAATGTACTTTATACGTTTCATTTATAACAATGTACCACCACCATCACCTCCATTATCATCCTCTCGCCGTGTTGGCAAGGATGCTAAGCCCATTGTCATTTTGTATTTAGATGCCCGTAAAGTAATGTTGTAATAAGTAAAAAATTACTAGCTTTGTGATCAATGTGATCTTTGAAGCAAAAAAGCGAACCTCTTTTTAATGCGGGAGGATTACCTAGTGAAGCCAAAAAGTAATCCACAATCCATTTCCCTGAAGAAGAAGCCAAAGCCATTTTCACGCACAAAAGATACGAAAATGTACGTGTTGACTTTGATGTGATGAGACAGGATAAAGAAATGAAGATGACTCTCCTTTTGTTTGATGATATCCCCTCCTCGTGACAATAGCACCACGAAAATGACTTGTCCGACACTGACACTACACTTTCATCGTGAGTTAGCCATTGCAAGTTTCTCTGTATTGCTTACTCAAGAACAAATGGATTAAGATCAAAAGAAAGGCTAATACAAACGCGTAGGTGGATTTTTTTGGAAAGGACAAGCAAATAAATTGTGGGGATATTCCGGAGTCAACTTGACATTGGAATTGAATCGTATTGATTTTTCGCTTACTGAATAGCAATCAAAAATTAACGAGAGAAATACCATTAATTTTTATGCTAAAGTACTAATTTTACCTACTTTACGCGAACTAAAACTTCAAGAAATGCTCTATGAATGAGATTTTAACGAGCCGAAATTCAGATTAAGTTAAGATCAAGGACATGGACGGCAAGGAGGTTTAAAGGAACATTCACAAAAAGATTTCCATTAATACTTCAACCATTTTATGAATACGTTCATAGTTAGTTTAGAAATCTCATTACATTTTTAATTTAATAAAAACCGGAGAATTGTTCAATTTTAGCAACTGTATTAAAAAAGTGGGCTGCCTCATCGTCATCATTATGGAATGATCATCTTCTAGAACCTAAAGTTCTTTAATTTCTACTCGTGCCAATAAATACCTAATAAGTCATTAAAGATTAGATGACGATGACAATATTAATTGAAAAGTCAATGACAAAGATCTCTTTCATCAAGCCGTAAAACTGACTTTTTGTGCGTAATGTGTTCGGTCGGAGTCAGACATTACTATAATAATGATTCATTCCTAGAGTAGGGGCTATATTATATGAATTTGAATCAAAAGTTAATGATGACTTACTGTGTCAGAAAAACTCGTTGAGCGTCGCCGCGAACAAATGGAAAGACGTCGTGAGTCTACTTGAACCTTCATCTTTGATGGGGCGATAGTTCTCCCAACTCCTGGGCTGGTAGCCCCTTTGGACGGCAATTGGGTAACGAAAATTTTCGCACTCGTAGTCATGAGACATGTACATAGACATTTTTGCAGAATTTTATTTGAATATTATATTTCTGTTCAAAACAACACGTAAGAAAGAAGAACGAAGGCCAAAACCAGCAACTGTACTGAACTTTCGGCAGAAATATTTGGTGGAGCTAACTTTTCCCATTTACGCTTTAATGGGGAAAAAAAGCAATTAGCCCAACTTGAGATATCAATCTAGAAAATAATAATGTTTAGCAATTGAAAAAACTTTGAGCTAGATGAATACAAGGTATTAGAGCTTGTATAATAGTATCAATGGTATACAATGTATGCATAATAAGGTGCTGAAATGACATGTGACCAAGTGCTCTTATTTAGCAATGGGGTTATATCCTCATAAAAACTGCGCGATAACGATCAATGTACATGTCTTCAATCAATGTCTTCACTTGAACATGAACAGGTGTAGTTTACAAAAATTAAATTCTAACGAGCCATGTAGATATGAATTTTATTAGCGCATCGAATTTTAGTCTAAAATAAAATAATTTCCCGACAATTCTCGGGTCACCCATCCAAACATGATGCTCCCTTATTCTCAAAAAGAAGCTCTCGCCAATTTAACCTAGCCAGTTATGAATATGAAGTATGAAATTTCCGTCGCACCTGAGCTCAGCGGCTTTCTCATATTGCTCGATCGGGGAGACCCTTTTTTCTTGTTCAATTTTCTAAAGAGCAATAATATGGCAGTGCCAATGATAATAAAAAAGGAATACAGGTTTATTCATGGAGCATGTGTGTATGTAATCCAGGGAAAATCCCTTTGTCCGCAGCCGAGTGCGTACCCTTTCTTATGACAAAGTGTAAAGGGGTCGAAAGTAAATTTTTGGAAAAGAGATAGTTTGAAAGGGTTTTTTATGAACAAGCACTTATCTGTGTACACAACAACTCAAGGTGAGTTTTATTTTTTAAAACTTTGAAAGAAAATCTGTAAAAAAAACTTGGGATCGGTTGGTGCTCATAATTTTAAGTTGTGTAAAGAGGAGTCGACAAGAACTCAGCTTGCGCTTGAAAAATTCTTTTGATTCAATTGAAAAAAAGGTAAAAAAAAGTCTGTATTGGAAGAAATATGGGAATGAGAATAATATTTTATCCTTTCCCTGATTTCATTTATCCATCTGTCCATACAATCCGCGTAAATAGCTGACCTATGGCATAGAACACACGTCACGGTCGTATTTTATTTTTGGAGGAGTATTCTCTGACAAATAGTTTAATGCTTCCCAGTCTGCATTAAATAAAACTTTCCCATCTTAGAACATCTCTTAGGACTTCTAAGGTCAAATGCGAAATAATGGCTTTTTGATGAGATTTCTAAACGTCTGAATTCAGATATTAGAAACCAACTAAATATCTTCTGTTCGCAGGGAAACCCAGCATCATTGTAAAACAAAAGATTGCCGCTCGGGATTTTCAAATCAAAATACCTAGGTAAGTTATGCCGTGCCGACAACACAATACCTAAATACTTACGCAAAAATCTCGTGAAGTTTTCAAAACATTTTCACATTCTCTAAAATGGCCGATTTTGAGAATTCATCATTTCGCCTCCTTTCATTATGGGTAAAATCGGTAATTGCGTTCGGATAATGGATGCGACTACATACTCGGTATCCCAAGAAGTAATGGATGTCTTCAACTGCACTTATAATTTATTCAGAAAACCGAATTCGTCTCGTCCTCATTATTGAACAACCTAATACGAGAGAGAGAGAAGAAAGAGATAGGAGCCAAAGCAATTAATGAACCTAGACTTGGACTTTTCTCCACATATTATTATTATTTCTACGAAGTCCACTAACATTGCGTGCGAGACCGTGACGATCCTTTTATATTATGCAACAAAATAAAAAACCCTGAGTCCCAAGTTACCCCCACACAGGTATTAATAATATTACCCCGACGATACCCAAAATAAACTACCTATTTATAACGCAGTTTTCGAACCTCGAAATTTAAAATATTATGTTTGAAAATCAGGGAACTTCAACATAAAAGTGCTCAGTGCTCCTACAACATAATTTCATTTAAAATCCCATGAATTAGAATTAGAGCAATGTGTGAGGTCGATTAACTAGGCACTTTTTCAGAAGGCAAAACTAATCCAATCCTCTCGTGTCATTATCAGCTTCATCACCCTTATTATGTCACGCGGTAATTATCATAATTATGATAATCTAGTAATAACCCTTTCTTCGCCTTACTATCGGCGTGGAAGATTTTTATCAGTGAAAATCTGTAAGCATAATACATCCTTCGTTTTGTGGAACTTACACTGTATTTTCTATTACACCACCAACCACCATATATATGTATCTACGGCTGTAGCTGCTGAAAACCTATTCAACAAGTCGGAATCGTCAAAAGAATATTATGGTGCGGCGGTACTACGCAGATTAGCAATCAATAAATCCATAAATAATGTCAAAAATTGGTCACAGACACTGTTTCGCCGCTCTTTAAATATTTTTTCTTCGTTGAGTCTGACCGACGAGATAAGAGGAGATGCTAATTACTAATTACAGTGATTTTCAACAAACAAAATAAATAAAACACTTCACGTCTTGCTAAATAACCTCTAAATAAGTTAACATTGTAACAACAAAGTTTTCTCTGTGTTTCAAAAAAAAGCAACGAACAAGCCGACAGCAAGTTCTTGAGTGGTCGAGTTAATAGCCGTTTTCTTCCTCAGAAAAGAAAATACCTAAGCATGAAATATCCCCTGATTACCTACCTCACAATCCGAATTAATTAGACTTGAACGGTCCAGTGGAGATAAAAATGTCACAGCCTCCCTCCCATCACGAAAATGCTGAACTACAACTACACTAAACTACTAATTGTCCCATCGAGCACTTTAATACCACCGAACCCAATTATTTCTCTAATGTCCGAATATGTTCCTGCTCTCGGTGCACGGAAGCAAACAAGTGTTTTCTCGATAAGTCATGGCTGGATTGAAGTGATTCGTTTTCAGCATATTGCCCATTACAAATGTTCAGCAAAGGCTAACTGACGCAGTTATTCTCCCTTCCAGCATTTTTCTCGCCAGTTTTTCCCGAGACGTTTCCCCTCTCAAGTCAGAACTAATGTACTGCCAAAAGTTTTATAAAACTCAAGATCCTCATTATTTGATCTGGACCTCTACTAGCAAAGACAATTGGTTCAACGCGTGAGGATTATGTCATAAGGTCCATATTACTTACACACTTTACTTACTTGTTAGAACGTGGCCGTAGCAGGTGCCAGTTTTGTTTCGTCAAATTATTCAGGTACATATTCATTAGTTTAGAGTTTCATCAATATTCAATATTCTAAATCAACGATATGTAATCCAATGTCCTTTTGGGATTGTAAAACGATCTACATGCCTAGGTAAGTCGCCTGAAACAGTAGACTATTTTGGAAAAAAATCATCTCAAATATGACACAATATTGTGTTACCTATTACAGCCATAGTTAAGGTGAGAAGATGAAGATATCAGGTAAGTCAAGTCGTACGAATTTTTTTTTCATTCTCGGGCGAATTGCGTATTATTTATTCGGATTCGGAATTTATCATCTATTAATAATGCTTTGTCACAAGATATTTGTGTAGGCATGTACATACATAGCTTTTACCTCGACAAATACCTACAAAAACAAGGAAGGGAAAAGTCGTAGGAAAAAAATGATCACAATCATTAACACAAACTTGAGCTTCAATCCCTCGTCTCAATCAATTGCATGAAGTATGTAGTACGTTGGTAAGTAAATAATAATAAATAGATTTTAATTCTGTGACATTGTTGTTAAAAAGGCATGTCATTCCTCCCTTGGATGAAAGTAAGTAATGGCACTAATAGGCTCCTTCCTCATTAATACAACATTGAATTGTGCACCAGCTCACACAAAATTCTGATCATTGATGTAACACAATAGATGTTAGAAGTAGAGGAGAACTTACAAAGTTATGGTTTGTATTCTATTTTAGATCTACTAGAATCTGGACTAGTCGACTAGTCTTATCCCCTGGAAAATACAACTTCTGCGATGCATGCCAGTTGTTCCGTCATATCTAACTAGGAGCGAGCAAGCGTGCTCATCACATCATCAATTAAATCGACAGGGCAGGTTAAATCAAATGGAAAATCGTGTTCTGCTCCCCATTATCATCAAAAACATGACTCTTGTTTCGTAACACATTGCTTAATTACTTCTCGTTAAAGATGAAGAGACCATGTCTTCCCTTATTTATTTATTGGTCATAGAAATTCATTAAACGACATCACGAGAAAGTTTCCAGTAGTCCTGACCTGAAGCCAATGCAATTCTTCCCAGCCCACTACTTCCCTAAACTATTTATGGAGTCGGACAAGGAAGTGACAAGATGAAGTAGAAACATGTTAAGGTCATTATTAAGACGGACAGCATTTTCTCCGTAAATCTTAAAATTATGTTTGCTCAAGTGCTCAACTTATCATGATGATTATAATTATCGAGTTGATTTGGACAAGTAAATGGGACCTTGCTTGGTAGAAATAAAAATCGGAGATGGGATGATGATTGCATAAAATGCGATGTAAAGACGTGAGCATGAATTTGTTTTGATTAAAATAGATATGCAAAGTAGCTGTAATAGATCTGCGTTTCCTGTTCATTCATCTAAATTAATACGGACTTGTAGTTACTGATTAAAACATTAACATGAAACGATACGAAGTGAAATTGCCTCTTGAAAATTCTAAATCTTTGATTAAACTTCCAGCTTGTCTCTTGTCTGCTTGCCTCACACATACAACACGCATTACTTCCATTCAAATCAAGTCTCAGCTTTTAAGTACCAAAAATTTACACAATCATCAAACCCAAAATGACAACGAAATAAATGACCTATTTTGAATTTAGTCGTCGCTCTTCAATTAAACTTGTCTGGTTCTCTCAGTGTGCGGCTTCATAAACTCTAGTTGCATATTACAGTGATCAGCACAAGTGCGAGTGTTTGAAATTTTTTTTGTTAAAGTCAAAACATCGCAATATGCAGTAATGGCATAAGTTAACCAAGACCATTTTAATGAGTCGGAGGAAAATCTCCGAGTTTCGAATTTCTCTGACCATTCAAGCGATACCAACACGGCACATCATCATATTCATGAGGATTTATGTGATATTCATTGCATAAATTAAAAACTTTAATTGCTGTGATATAAACAATGCATCGACTTCAATTATGTATTTCAGCGCATGCTGATTGAGAGAAATATCTGGATTTTTCATGATGGACATGGTAAGCATAAAATAAAATAAGTTTGCACATACCTAGTCCCAGATCTGACATAGATGGGACCTTTTGAAGGGATTTGCAATTGATTGAGGGAACTCGTTGAAGCGAGTTTCCGCGTCTTCCATGAATTGGCCGACAGGGACTGACGAACTCATCGTCACTTTTCTCCTCCTTAATGACGACAGAGTGAGGCTCCTTCTTTAGGCTCTTGGGGCAGTGGTGACGTTGATGACGAAGAAGTTCCTGCCATTTTGTTTGCTGAACGAGTCTCCTGAAAAATATAGAAAAGGGTTTGGTACTTAAACAATCATTAAAAAGACATTTTCGTGCGAATGACTATGAGATGGAGATTTTGAAAGGATCATAGTAAAAAAATAACTCATGTCATGCTAGTTTTTCTACTTTAAAGGAAAACTTTCAAGCTTTAGTAGCCAGTCCATTACTAATAAAAAATCAATAAGTCTTCTTGAAATTCTAGACGTACAAAAAATGCGTTAAATCAGAGGAAGAAACGGATGAAATAATGTGTCATGACATGATTCATTGAGAAATTGCTTTATGCTATTTCCGTTCAATTAAAAATAGCTGTCAACCTATCACACATCATCCTTCATGGATTCACTAGGATTTAAGAACATGTGCCTTAAATCTCCAAACCTACTTATTTCTAAATTTCAACTCTGAAGCACACGACATGTCAAACTTTAAAAAGTTGCGTAATTAGCCATCGCGCTGCTGTGTCATATGTCATCTTGGTTTTTGTAAGGACATCCGGTTATGGTTTACTTAAGAGAGATGATCAAACAATAAAGTGTGCAATGTACATAAAAGGAAGCGCAAAGCAAAGTTTTAAATAGCTAATATGTACAAACAACATTGTCTTAAGAAAAAATATATATATTCAAAGAGAATGAGATAAATTACTCATAAAATGCCCTCCTTGTATTGCACACATGTGCCTCATTCGAGATAAAACGTGAATAAAAAGATGTGTCTTCTGACAGCCAAAATGCTCTTTCATGAATACAAAAGTGTAATAGAAGAGGTTCGAATGGGGTAAGGACACAGAGTAAATTTAGTTCACCACAATCATCATTTTTCCATACAAATTATTTCCACACGTACAATGCAACAACGGCATAAATTAAGAAAGACAAATATATATGTCTTGAAATCTTGTCTTCCTAAAATTAGGAATTGGTGGCGAAGTGACTGCTTATGTCTTTGGTTTTTGATAAGCAAATATAAGTAATGATGATGAATGTTGAACTGAAAGAACTGTTGACTGGGCATGCATGCATAAGTACAGTTCGTTTCTGACTAATTCCATTATACTTATTTGAGAAAAGCTCACAGATATCTTCAGGGGTTCTTTAAAAATGCCAGAAGGAAAAAATTAGACAAATGATTATTTACGATAACTTCCGTTCCTTTGAGGCAGCAGAGAGTGACTTGACTAAACACTGAACCCAGCATAGTGCGTATTGCGTAACGTTAAAAGTTTTCTCAAAAAATCTTTTGTTTTTTACTTTAAAGTGCTGAAACGAAAAGTTTTTAAAGGTTTTAAAAATGCATGGTGAATTATTGTTTTTCATCACATGATCAGATTCATTATTTTATTGCCTATTACTTGTATCTCTTTTTCACAAAATCAAAAACTTGTCTATATATTATTACTGAATTTCATTTGGCATCAAAATTTCGTGAGTAATCAGTCAAGAAACGTCGATCGTTTAGTGAACCCAAATTCATGTTTGCCATTACACATGCGGAATCAAGAATGAGTCATGCTCTCTGAACCTATGCTAAGTATGTACCGGTTTTAAAATCGAAATCTTAGAGAAAATCTCACAGAGAATATTTTAGTGAACTTTATTTAGCCACGAAGTGCAGCTTCGACTGCAAAGCACTATGAATTCAGTGAATCACTCATGGAAACATCTATTATGTATCGCATATTGTATGTATCTCTATTGTGCATCTCTCTATCTAACCTCCTCTTAATCACTTTACCCCAGACTTTGTTTCAACACTCAAGCTCCACAGAAAAACCAGAAGCGTGATCTTCCCTGAACTAATAAACAATTTGACTTGCTTTCTGCTCTTTCAAAAGTTCAATAAAGTTTTCCTTGAGCTTTGGAGGAAGGTGATTTTTCTATCCACTGAGAGGGAAGCGTTTCTTAATCAATGCTCGCTCAGTTTTTTCAACGATAAATAATGGAACGCAGTTCATGACATGTTCTTATTCCATCCGTAGCTCATTAATCAGTGAAGATAATCATAACATGGTGCTAATTTATACAATATACTTAAGGTTTAGATTTGGCAGCTTTTAACTTTCACTTAAAAGTTTTTTCCTCTTAATCACAACCTTCTTTTAAAATCAATGTAGGCGTGATTCAACGTAGATTATTGTAAGCACTTAAAAGTTTCTTGTCAGATTTGAGACGACAACTGTCAAAGCCTAAACTAGAACAAGAGCTCATATGGCAAAGAAAAGACTATGTTTTCAGTTTTAAGTTTAAGGGAGGATTTTGCGAAATAAAAAATATGCATAGAATTGATAAGTGTTTAGTCCTAAGTAATCGCACAATTTAGGCTTCCATTTATTTCAACGTAAAATGGAAAATTCGAGATGCTGATGGGTGAATTTTGATATTCAAATTAATTTTTCATTTTAAAACATGTACTGGATTTTAGGTATGCACGCGTGTGAGGCATTGCAAAATTTTTTCATATTGATGAGGCACGAAAACTTCTTGGTTGCTCCATGATCAGATATAGTGTCATCATTGTCACAATACCTACTTTCTAGATAACAAATAGGTACAAAATGACTTTTTCATATTCAATCACTACTTCTTTTTAAATATATGCACGAAAAGCATATTTTCCTTTGACAATATGTTTCTTTTCTCGGTACAAATATCGTCCCAAAAATTATAACTTCATTTATTACCAATGTTTCTTCGTTCCAAAAATGTTATTCCAAAATTGAGTTATACGAATATATGCACATAAATGAAATTCCAAAATGTAAGAGAATTTAAGTATTTCAACACTCATGGCTGAAAATACATAAATATCGAACCTGACATGGTATGACTTAAGTCAACTTTCCTAGAAATGCTGTACTCCATCGAACTTTGAATAACAAAACAGGGATTCAGAATAACAAATACATCCAGGAGCCAGGAGCACAATTGTTCAGTCAAATAAAATAAACGTGCTTTATAAAACATGTCCTTGATCCGAAATCTTTGCCTTTAATTTCGTCGAATTTGTCTCCTTATCCTCATTGATTCTTCAAAAATCTTTAAAAAAACGATGCCAGCAAGCAACAGACCCAAAAACTGAAAGTAAAAAGCTGGGCAAAATGACACATAGCATAGAACACAATATATTTTTTTAGATATTAGCAATTCAATACCAAATCTACCTTGACTGATAATGATAACATAACA
>JAHZNI010002255.1:0-10201 GCA_027744415.1 Seira ritae | reverse complement strand
TCAGTCTCCACACGCATGTGGCGATCTGGACGTTGAAGAATGTGATGAGGAGGAAGGGGATTATGAGGGTGATGATCGTGTCACAGTAGTTGGCAATCTCAGAGATTTTGTAGAATGCTTCGGGCACGGAACAGACGTAGTCGTAGTCATCATCATGACCGTAGTCAATTTCAAGGTCAGGGTCAATCTCAGTAGGGGAGATGAGGGGAAGGTCAGGGAGGATGTAGTCGTCGTTCTGATGGCCCTCTTGTTTAAATGGGATTTTGGAGGTACCTGAAAATGTCAAAATAAAAAATTAGTTCACATGGGGAAATTAGGTACATAAATTTATATTGCGTCAGACATTCAAATGTAAACAATGACTATATTTCAGTGAAATAAAATTTATGTTCATGTCAGAAACACGCCGCCTCCACTTTGAATTCAATGCCCCACCCACACGATCCATTCTTCATGAAAATATATCCCATTCAGGAAGAAAGCAATGAATAAATAAAATAGCTTTTTTTCTCGAGAACCATCCAATTTTTAAATTCGTTTTTTATTCATGAAGCCATTGAAGACGCCATAAAAATTCAAAGAATGCACATAGCGAAATACTTACTATTCATCCTTCGCTGTTTCGGGTAATGGCTCTGATGCAAATCCAGATCCAGATGCAAGTTTCCAGTGAAATTATTGAGGTCATTCTCGTCAAACTCATTCCAGTAGTACTCCCGACGATGTTGTCCATCTTGATCCTTATCCTGGGCCATCATCGCCAGCGTCATAACCATAACCATGGAAGCATTATTAATATTGTCATTGGGCGTGGACGTGGGCTGGGCCTGGACTTGCTGTTGCTGCTGCCTCTGCTGCGTTGGCGTTGGTAATGCTTCTGACTCTGACCGTAAATCATTTGGAGTAGTTTGTGGTGGAGGTGGTAGGGGATACTTGATAACTTTGGCAATCACCCAAGCATAAGAACAGATAAGGAGTGCGATGATCGTCAATACGGCAACGCATCTCCTCGCTTTGGTTCTTGTGAAGATTCTTCCCTTCGAGAAGGGGCAGTGCACTGCGACATAGCGCTCGATTGTGAATGCGACGGTGAGGTAGACGCTCAGGAAACAGGTTACTTGTCCCAGGTACATGATGAGGGAGCAGGAGAAGTCTGAGGAGGTTATGATGCCCCCGCCGTCTAGGACGCCTTCCAGCCATACAGCAAGGAGGGAGAGGAGGAAGCCTGTGTCGGAGATGGCAAGGGCTGAGAGGTAGAGGGAAGCCGATTGGTTTTTGTATTTGGCGTCTGTGGAGAAGACGGCGAGGCTGAGGGAGTTTCCGAGTGTACCGAACAGGCAAAGGAGGGGAGTGTAGAACTTGTCGAAGAGGAGGGCAGTCCGGAACATCCTATTTAAATAGGAGACAGGAAAAAAGGAAGTGATTTATATAAGCATAAAATTAAGTATGACCTCTTGACATGATCAAATAAATAATTATTGCGGCATTTTAGCACTTCCTGTTCAATCTGTTCATTGCTCTTTTTTGGGTAAACCATAACCTAATTCTTAAAACCACCCACGGCCCACGACATCACCATCCAAATCCAATATCAAATATTGAATAAGTCTCTCAAAAGCAAACAACCACTTCCACTTAGTCTATTTTTGTAAAGGGTGTCCGCCGAAATGCATAGTGATTTTTTCGAAAAATAGTTCCAAAATTCGAAAATTTCTGCATTTGGTTGATAGCCTATCAGGAGGACAAGAGCTCTGAAATTAAGTGGAGCTCATGTTGTCTGCAAATAAATACACCCATCGGGTACTAAATCGAGCACTAGAAAAACTAATTTTAAGTGAGAGCACCAGGATTCGCATGGTGATATCGGGGTGAATTTTTATTTAGGCGCTCGATGCACCCGCTAGGTGCATTTATATGTACAAGCACTCCACTTAATTCCCCATATTTTGTTCTCCGGATAGGCTATCAACATTATGTAGAACGATTCGCATTTTGGAGCAATTTTTTGAAAAAAAAAACCACTAAGCAATTCGGCGGACACCCTGTACGTAAGCTGCTCATAAGCTCTTGTGTCATTCTTTGCCTATAAGATATTGTTTGCCAATACTTCCTGTTGACATAATATAGGGGACCGTCTGCTTCTGGTAAACAAGCAGGAAACTTCTCACTCTCATAAATTGAACGGTAGTTATTAAAAAGCCTCTTTCCTTCCAATCTTCCTTTCCTATTGCTTTCTCTACTGGCTTAATACCTACCCACTCACAATGCTTACATTGTCATTACATCAGTTTTGTCGTTTGTCACATTAGGTATTTATGTACATCCATTTCGCTCGAATTTTACCCATGAATGGAGATAGGATGTCCCTTGCCAAGAGATGGTCTAGCATTGAGATGGTCCTGTGTTGAGATTTTCAGTTTTGAGTTTTGAAAGTGTTTTGTTGATTTTTTATATGGGATAAGCTTCGTATAGTCACGCCATTTTCGCAATTTGTAAAGAGTACATTCAACATGGAGACTCTGTGTCTCGCCAAGTCTCCAATTTTCCAATAAAAAAGTTCTGCATCACCCCACCCCATCCCATCTTATCTAAATTTGTATCGAAATGTATTATGTAAAAGTTTCCACTTGCTCGCTTTCTAACATTCTAACTAGAAGAAAGTTTCCACTTGGGTGGAAGTAATCCTGTCTCGATCATTTCGTAATCTGGGATTTATTTATTTAACCACACTTCCGTTTCATGTTTAGGAAAACAACCAAAACTTAATCCAATCAAAATTAATTAGGCCGGTAACAAAAACAGGCTTTGCTTTTCTGTCTCGATCATTTCGTAATCTGGGATTTATTTATTTAACCACACTTCCGTTTCATGTTTAGGAAAACAACCAAAACTTAATCCAATCAAAATTAATTAGGCCGGTAACAAAAACAGGTTTTGCTTTGACTTTGTGATGTAAATAGGCTGGAATGGAATTGGAGTTAGTGGAGGAGAAAATAACGAGCTGTGTAATAATTTTCCGCATTTTGAGCAGCTAACGGAACGACACACACAAAAATCAAGCATAAATACAGCAAATATATACATGGCATGTTTTAATTGGAACTCCAATTAGGAATTATTAAGAATAAAATAGAGTTACTGCCATAATTTCTTTGTTCACCGAGGAAATACACCTGATTTAATAAGCCGTAATAAAGGAGCTACAATTTGCTTTTTTGTGGCCAGTTTTGCAAATATAGTATTACAATAAAAAATATTAATGATTTTGCACTTCTATCGATATCGATACGTCAATCGTAGGTCCGAATTGGTCGAAATCGTCATATCAAATCTATTATCGTTTGAAATAAAAGTTAAGGTAAAATTTATAAAAAATGTCGCCCATTTTGTTTGAAGATCAGTTACATTCCAGAGTTTATCAAGGTCAGTTACGGCGTCATCCATAAATTACGTAACGCTCGGGGGGATGTATGTATGTTTGACGGGAGTGTGACCCGCCATACATTGGTAAATGACAAAGAGCGTGACATGGGGATCCATGTATGTCTGAAAATCGTTTTTTTGCGTTACGTAATTTATGGACGACATCTACAGTGCACCTTACAGCCACCCGGAGAATTTCCCTCCTCCCTCTTTCTTGTAAAGTTAACATGATGCTCAGATCTCCAGAAATTTTTCACAAACATCAAGCTCTTTCCGCAAGGTGAATAAATCGGTGAGAGAAAGCAATCTCGATTTCTCTTTTCCACACAATAAACCACGGTTAATTATTTCCCTCACGCCAAAACAATACATACCACTCGAATTGGAGTGGCACAATAAACCACAAAACATAATACCTACATTACATAACGTTCCACTTCCACTTCTACTGCTTTACGTCTTCATTTCCCATTTCGCATCAAAGAACAAACAACAAAAGGGAAACTTTCTCTCCTCCTCCGTTGGAGGGAAAACGATTTGTAAATAATTACGGAAGGCAAGCAATACAAAGCTGACATATACATTTAGGTGCATACATATACATTAAATGAGCACTTTCGCTTGATTAATTGTTTTCATAGGCATCATCAATCTTTCTCCTTGTGATAGTTGGGTAAACAATTGGCCTCCTCTAAAAATATATCCTACATCAAAGTAATAATAATATGTATATTCGGTCCCTCTACTTTTATTTCCTTGCATAAGCCTAATCCTCATCTTCTTTGCACAGGTGCAAGTGCCTTTCTCAATTCCATCCTTCAGTTGAGTCGTTGAGTACAACGCACTCAAGCCATGCAAAGGTAATCATCAAGCTTCAGAAAAAATGCAAATGTCAACATCAATTTCACCAAGGACAAAAATTGAAAAAGACTTGCTTGTCTGCAAAAAAATTGGCTCTTGAAAATATAATTTCCAAGATGATGATATCCTATCCTTAAGCCATTAAAGCGTTGTTGCAAATTGCCCCTCCACAGGCTTATACTGCGTCATAATATTCATCTTGCGCGTGTCGTCTTGAGTATGACTTCTCGTGAAAATAAATTTAGCCTGACACGACCACGACCGTTATCACCATCAATAAAGCCTTTACCCTGTACTCTGTACCCTCCTTTAATCCGACATGATTGATTAAGAGCAAGACCCAGACCATAGGAAAAGAAATGGGTTTCGAGATGAATTTATATTTATGATTTCATTTGTCATCACATCTCCGTCATAAAAAGCACTTAAATTTCCTCCACAGGAAAAAAAATATTACAAAATCCGAACGAGACTCAACCCAACTGAAGAAGACCTGACCTTCCAAATTCCAAATGATAATATATTTTCATTCCTGCAGAAAAAAAATACGATTATGTTTTATTACCTCCGACTGAAGCTTTCCTCTTCCTCTGACAGGGTCTCATTAATGAGTGAGTGTCGTTCCATTCCTGGGAAGGAGAGGGTTTTGCTCCGCAATAAACTCGTCCATTTTTCACTTTCACATGAAATATTGGGATTGTTAAAGAACACACATTCCACTCAGCACCAGACTACACTAGACCAGAACCAGGACCAAGACCAGACCACATAGCTCAACAACAGCACAATAATAATAGGTATGTACAACGCAAAAAAAAATTAATAGCAATTTCCACTTCCCTTTCACCACTTCACTTTCTCGTGGCTTTTCACAGCCTTTCTCAAACTTTCACCGTTCATTGGAGAAAAAATAAGAAATATGTCTGGAGTCCAGATTTCACCGGTTGCTTGTTGCTATCACGTATGTCGTCGTAGGTAGGTATGTGTACCAAGTAAAGTTGGTGCTTTCTGTTGGATGATATTGTAATGGTGATGATGTCTCCAGCAGTCCGTCTTCTTCGCCGTCAAGCGGAAGACTGGAATGGGGAAAGTGGAAAGCAAACATTTTTCCCATAAAAATGAATGCAGCAAACTGAACCAACCCAAACCAAACCAAACCAAACCAGGCCGAGATGAGAATTGAGAATGGAGATGGAGGTGACTTTCGTTGTTTTCTTCTGGCTTCATACTAGGCTTGGCTTGGTTTGGTGTTGGTGAGGCTGTTGCTTAAGTGGAATGGGATGGGATCGACTTGACATCAATTTCATTGTTCCAAGTTTCATTCAGCCAGCTTGTTGGAATTCTCGTACATATGGTTCTGGTGCAGTTTGTAATGATCATGTAGAGTTCTATTATTGTCATTGTGCATGTCTAGAAAATCTCCCCCGGATAGATAATAATGTACATGTTCCCCATTCTCCAAGAAAATTAAAAAAACAGTCCATATCCAATTTTCCCGTCTTTTTATTGATATTCGGGGTAAAAAGAGTGGTAAGTATTTCTGCATATAAGTGGAATTTTATTCCTCGTAAAAAAGCGCATCTGTGCTATTCCATAATACCCGTATATCCCATCTCCACTTGCCATTCCCATGCCCGCTGGTGGTGCTGGTATGTAATAAGGATCAAAGGATAAAATTAATCCGAGATAAATGAAGGGTAAAGTGCTAACAGCGTAAATGCCCATTTATTTTCCTCAGAGGAAAACGAGCTTTTTTATATTTCTTCAATTTGCTCATTTGTTGCTTTCATAAAGATTTGTGGGGGGGGGGTATGAAATGAAAGCAGCGAACATTTATTTTTTTTTGTCTGGTATTGTCTGGAAAATCGGCTTGCATACATGACCAAACCAAGAGGATAGGAAAAGTTGATTGGATGTTATATAAAAACATTTATTTTATCGTGAAAATGAGCTGTAAATCATGGACAGATGTATGTACACTTTCTCCGTCACAGAGTCATACATACTTATCTCCGTGAGATGAATTGATGATTCAATTTATTGAATTTATGTATATTACATTTATTGACTTATGTATTTATTGAATTTATTATATTTATTGACAGTTGGTCAATATGCCAAATTGTGCCGTCAGCACAGCGGTCTGGCTCTGATATTTAGCAGAACCTCTGAAAGTCACGTTGAATGCAACGCAACGATATGTAATATCTTAGCTGTAAAATTGCATCCGATTCTTTNATGTAGCAATAAGAAACTATTGATGTTGACATAATGATTCCACCTATTTTCCCCCCTTTCAAGTGTCCTCGTTCAATCGCCACAACCGATTTAAGTTTCCCCTAAATCAGATGCGCCCAGAAAAATTACTGAATCCGAATGCAAAAGAATCACTAATTAAATTTTAACTGTAGTGCTCCGTAGTATGTGGTCTAAACAGGTGCCACAAGAAAAATTGCCCCGAAGACTAAAGTACCGTCAATTAAATTGCCATTGCCATATTACCTGTTCCTCCTAAATTTTAATATATACTCATTAAATTTAATTAGTGACGTTTTATATTCGGAACAATTTTTCCGGGCACACCTGATTTAGGAGAAACTTCAGTTTGTGGCAACTTGATTGGGATATTTGAACAAGGGGCACTTTGGGTAAGGCAATTTAGCCAGTACCAATATATTCATCATATCCTGATTGCCGATTGCTCTTGCTTGGTTTGATCCTGTTTGAGTGGGATGGGTGATGTGATGACGGTGATGAATGAGATTATTTAAGACTTCATTTATCTATACACTGACGTACGACCGCATGTTTTCAAAGAGAAATTTGATTATGACTAATTAGGAATAGGAACTTCTAGTTTGGTGGATGCGGTTTTTCATGCTTACTTAAATATTCATATCAAATACTTTCTTTGAAAACTCAATGAGGAACAACGAAACAAGGCTCTATGCATTTAACTCTAAATATTGATGAAAATCAAATAGGCGTTTTCTTTACAATCGTCCGGTCCATTCTAGCTAAAAATAATATAATATTACTGGAAGGAAAGATCAGTCCTGCTGAAAAAGCACATGTTACGAGTGGCTTTCAGACATCCCAATCAAAATGGTTTGCATGCAAACCATGGAAATCATGCAAAACAGTTCTTCCAGAGAAATTCATTTAAACAAAATATTTTTAATGCATAATTTTCTCAGAAAGGGCTGAATGCATAATTTGTTCGGACTTGAGGCGGTCATGGGGCCATATGTAAGTATCTAATTAATATTCAAAGAAAAATCGCTCATTGATCCTATTGTCACCACTGTCTATTATTTTCCATGCATTATAATATGTACCGGAATGTCATTGGCTCATCCGAAGCGGACTAATTCGGCTTCAATTTCAAGTAAAAAATATTTTGTAAGAAATCTGGATTAATTCATTGATCCGAGGAGCTAATATGAATCCTCAGCGGTCATACATACTTTTTTTATTGAAATTGGTTGATTGATTGGTTAATGCACTTCTTTTGAAATTGGACCAATCTAACACACCAAAGAACCTAAGCAACTTTTACTCAACTACATATTTCAAGGTAAAGTCAATTATTATTTAGAAGGATTTTCGTTCGGGTGAACCGTAATGCCACAGAAATAATTATGTCCACATGCTTTATGTGGAACTGAATAATCCAATTACTTTAGTGCTAATAATGGTACAAACTTACATGTATGTAATGTAAATATATCCTACTTTCTTCTGGTAGAGCAAGTAGCCTCGACCCACAAAAGTTAGCTACGGCAGCACTAAAACAGACTTCAAAGAGGAAATTAGAATTTGCAAATGAACTGAACCCAGGAAACTTCATAATATTTGATTTACATAGGATGTCTTTATCCCACCGTCAGTTTCGTTCTCGTCCTAAAGAAAAGCTTTTTGCGGTGCTCATTTTATGCTTTCTCCGTCCATTACATATGACGGGTCACGTTGTTCGCCTTGGCAATAAATTCAACTTTTTTGATGAGATGAGTATGAGCGACTGGTTTCTCATGAATTTTTTTTTTGAATTAATCATGAGTTGACTTTTGGGAGTTCATGAATCATGATACATTTTTCTCTCATCTCCAGGCTTCATCGCCTACTTAGTACTTACTCAAGAGTAATTGTAATGTTCAAGAAAAGCCATTTGTGAAATTAAAAGAAAATCTTCATGAGCTTGAACGATTGAAATGCAAATTCGTGAAATGAAAATGAAATGCATGCATCCAAAAATACTTCATTCATTGCAAGTAGGCAAAAAAAACGCATTAATAATAACAAAAGCAGTTAAAGAAGTTCAAGAACATGATATGGGGAAATTCCGAGGGCGTTTTGTGTTTTGATGTGAGTGTTGAAACAAGCATGAAATGCCTTAAATTCATTCATTAATTTTAATTATTAACTTTTTTTTGGCAAAGAGTCGAAGGAAGATATTTGAACGATGAGCAAACAACGGAAAGATTTGAGACTGAAAACTTTTCTATTTAAAAAAAACGAGGAAAAGAAGAGGAAACATTTTTGGGAAATTTAATGTACCTACGCATGCTTGATTCCGTTATTTTTAGGGAAATCAATTGTGCTAAAATTGAATAAAAATGACTCTAGAACTTTATCAAGTTATTTGGAATCAGTTGAAACTTGAAACTTCAGTTCAGATGGAATCACAACTTGTGTCTAATTTTTGTCGCTTAAATAGTTAGATTTAGTATTAAATTAATCAAGTATCTTCCATCGAGTTAAATAAATTGACCGTTAGGTACTTAGTTGGGACCTGTATTCTAAATCATTAACCTTGAGTCCACCGAACTTAGTTAGATATTCAAACCCTTTTCTTAAATTAAATATATTCCTCTGAAACAATACCTCCAAAATTACTTAAACCTTTCCAAAAAATTTATCTCATGTGGAAACGATTTTCCCCAAGCTCGTGCCTTCCCAGAAAAGAAATTTCAAGTAACCCCGGTTACTTTTTAGTTCAAACTACATATTATGTACTTGCTACACACTCATTTCTCCACGTAAATATGTATTAAAGTCTTTATTTGCTCTAAACAAATTTGAAAAGATTGTAATTTCACTAGGAAGGAATTTTGCCCATCTTATTCCTTCTTCTTCCTCTCTCCCCTCTTCTTGACGTAGGTCTGGATGAAGAAGTTGGCAAACAAGACAGCATAGCTGAGATACATGAGGAGGCAGACGATCACGTTGAAGGTTGGCGTTTGACACTCCCATCCCATTTCTGAAATGAAGAGTAAATAGAAAATATCTAATGAATTATAAAGATAATGAACGAAATTATTTGAATTCAGATTAGATACAGATGCTTTCTAAAATTACGTTTGGCATAGAAGGCGTAGCCATTGACTCCGATACCCACGAACATTTGGAGGAGCTGGGAGGAAGTGATGAGCATTGCTAGATTCTTGGGGACTTTGATGCCCATGGCCTGAGAGGTTATCAAAATAAAATTTTCAATTGTGAGAGATAACTCCTTAACAAATGCGTTCATTAAATTGAATTAATTATTTGAGTTCTTTAATGACTTCGAAAAGGCCATCAAGAGACACCAAAACACTATTCCAATATTCATCTTGTCAATACTGCAGATGCTCTCGTGAACACCATTCTCCTCGTGGAGGAGGATATGTCCCAGTTCTTGGTATGTGCGGGAGCATCCCACCGCTGAGAAAATGGCTAGTCCGACGTTCCACAGAATGAGGGGCTGGCGGAGCTTCATGGGAGGACGATTTTGCATCCATAGCTTGAGGCCGAAGATGAGGATAACGTAAGCGATGGAGAGGTACACTGAGATAATCCAGTTTTGGTGGAACCACGCCTGCCAGAAGTCGTATGAGAAGTAGTCTGTTTCCCACGAGTAGAGGCTCATGTAATCGGG
>JAHZNI010002254.1:0-47671 GCA_027744415.1 Seira ritae | reverse complement strand
ATATATATATATATATATATATATATATATATATATATATATATATATACATGTACATGTGTACATTGTTTTTAGCAATGTCTGGTCTGGTCGGATTTAGCAGCAAAGAGGAGCTCTTTTGCTAAACGATGGAGAATAGGCTAGTCCTGGTCATGCTTCATTGTCACGTTTAATGGATGTAATATTGTGATGGCGCATGTGCCTCCCGCTACCCTTTCATTTCAGAGCATTTTGTACAGGTATTACATAGGTAGATATGGTACAAGGAACGGAGAAAGTGGAAGGTAACACATTGCATTGAGTGATAAGCGAGCAAACCGGAGTTGACATGAGTTTTAGACTACATTCACCGTTTCCGACCTCTTTTACTAATGATCAAAATGGTTATGCTCCCCACCCAAGTTTTTTTACTATTGTACTCCTTGTTTTATGGCTTCTGAACTTTCCCGCGAATGAGATCTGCGAAATCTGCTTTACATCTAGGGAAAAAACGGAAGGTCAATTATTTTGTTATCTTCTTGTCATTTCAAAGAACCAGAACTAGAACTGGAAAGTGATTGAGTTCGTGCCTTAAAAGGCTTTTCCTGTGCCATGTCGTAGTTCATCATTTATTCCTTGAATTCCGTCTTTCGCAAACTTGTTGTAAAGTTATGCAAATAAATTTTGAGAATGCGATACTGTTGCAGTTTTTACTACATTGAACCTACGCCTACCATGTACATTTATTTAAATATTTTGTTGGAGCCGTGTGCAGTTTACCGTTTGAATTGACGTAATCTTATAAAAGCAACATAAGAAGATTGGGAGAAACATGTAGTGAACTTTATTTAATTGTACATGTAAAATTAACCGACTTTTTTGCAGAGGAAATTACAAGTTTAAACCGATTCTCGTCCTCAGCTGTGTATATTTTTATTTCATTTCTGAAAACCTGATGCCAAAATACGCCTACTTTTACTCTTATGATTTCAAGTTTGAGACATGAATATTTTACGGCCACTAAAATTTCCACCCGGACATATGTCTCTGGTGAAAATTTGATGTTCTTTGGAAAGTGACATTAATTGAGTGAATTTGAAAAAGTTGGCTTGTCCCTTTCTCTGTGACTCCCGTTGGAGTCCCACCAGTGGATTGATTAGCTTTTTTAATATTTAAAATGGGAAAAGTGACTGACTGAGTACCTTGAGCATGTATGTATGTTAGGGATTCTATGGGTAGATAGTATTTAGCTGCGATGCTCGGAAAACCAGTGACGAGCAGAAGGGCAAACTGTCATTCGAAAATTTCATTCCAATTCAAACTTCCCCAAAAAAGTTCTGTCGTAATTTTCGTTTTTCTCGTACAGGGAATCGGAGAAAAGTGTAGGCAAATTGGGTGGATCGAGTAGGTTAAAAAACAGTATAATATAGTCTGTGAACTTTTTGCCACATTCCACATTAACGGAGTTGAACTACTGGAATATTATCCCGATGGCAGTTTTGGTGGCAAAACGACGTTGGTCGAGTTGATGGGGTGGTTGCAAACACACAAAGACACTCTTTCCATTTCCAACTCTTCCATTTCCATAAAATGAAAGACATCAAGCTGGTCATGGAGTTTTCCTCTTCCTTTATTTTCTCCGGAGTATATTTCTTTCCTTGATAAGCTGAACATACAGGAGTGATAACCGCACACACTTACATACACACACAAACTCACTCAAACACGAAACTTTTTTTTTCTGTGCGAAAAGGAGAAAGTGGCTCTGACAGTTTTTCTGTGTTTTCTGTCCGTCTTTTCGAAGCTTTCTCGCACGTTTAAGCTTATTACTGAAATTCGATGGAACGGAAAAGTTTTTTTTCAAACTGAGCATTTGCCCTTATGTGAGAGAAAGTTTACTTTTCTTGATCATTTCTCAGTTTATTCCATTACTTAGTGCATTGCTTTTGTAAGTTGGCTATGTTAAACCGTTGTTGGCTTGGACCGCAAATGGGTAAAACCGCAGGAAGAAAAAAGACTTTTCCGCTGATCGACTTGGATTGGCTTGACTTGTCACATGGAAGTCCAGAAAAAGTTGAAATTCGCTTTCAGCCTTCTCACTGTAAAAAATAACCTTCTCCATTTCTCGCTAATTTTTTCAAGTTAAGGAAAAAATGAGTATTAATTTGTGCCATTAAATGTCATAATCATAGGGAACGCCACAAGATAAAAGTATTGGAATGGTATAGTACTCCACGTATGTAAATAGCAGGAGTAACTTTCCAAGGATGTGTTTGTACTTGTGCTTTCATCATTCCTCTAGCATCATGCCAGATGGAAACAAATATTTTGCCAGCAGGAAGTCCACCTTACCCTCCTTACTCTCCCTTTCTCTCACTCTGTGAATTTATTTTTTTTTTGTTGTGGATGGAAATGGGAAGCTGAGTGGAATCAAAATGCATTTGCTTTTTTCGTTATTTTCTCTTCATCCTCGTACTAGTTAAAAGTGGAAAACATGTGCATTTCAGATGACGACGCTTGTAGGAAATTCTGTTGCCGTTGCTCGGTGGCCGTTCTCCCCCTACTTAACTTATCATCCCATGTTCCCCGCACCATGGGAGACCGCTTATGAGTTCCTAATGAGAAATATTGTTTTCCTCCATCTTTTGCCATTCTAGTATTCTCCTGGTGGGATCCTGATTTATGACATGACTAGCATATTGTCTAATCGTTTAGTTCATGGAATCGCCGGAAAATTTGTTACGTCTCTCTAACCTCGCTTTATATGAAAACACACGTTATTATTTCCCCGAATATGTGATGATGATGACATGGTAAAAATTAATTTTCCGCCAAGGTCTGTTTCAATGTCAGTTGCTTTTTCCTCTTTCCTTCCTATCCTTCATAATTTATTTGATTTAATTTTTCTACCAACGGTGCCAATGATTGTCCTATATATAAATATTGCATAACGTAACGTGGAAGGATGTTATTATATATGCATGCTCTAGGGTTTTTTTCTCTTTTTGAGTTTATATTTTTTTCCTCTGGTTACCCCAAACAGTCAAAATAATGGTTGATTTGGGAAATGTTGAGGAATACATAAACCCCAACCAATGTCCTCATCCCGTGTTGCCGAATCCTCTATTTCGACAACAGTTGTGGGCGACATACAAAAACAGCATGAAGCGCTTCCTCGTGAGTGTAGTCAGAATACGAATGTAGTTTTTAAGTTCGCTTTCACCGTTTTCCCGTTTTCTCGGTAGAGGCCACGCTCAAATCTTTCTAATGCAAGGAGACAGACGCGTTGCCACAAAACCAGAGAAAGTTAAGCTTCTGCATTGAGGCAGGAGATGTTAGTTCTAGTAAAAAACCTACTTGAGTCCATGGCTCAGAGAGCATTGAGTATATGAATTCTCTCTGTGTTTTTTTTTCGCAGAATGCGACCCATAGCTTCCTTTCTAAGTTAGTTGCGATTCCTCTTTCCCCATGCCTTTATTACCTAGCTCCGAGGATCTGCAGCGGGTTTTTTACTCTCCCTTTTTTATTTCCTCTGCAGTAGTCTTCATTCTCCTCCGCTGCTGTTCACTTTTTGTTTGCACACCACGATACGATACGACGGCTGGCTGCCTGGCTGCTGGTTTTGTGTGTGCTGCATAGTCATCAACAATCCCCCTGTCCTATTCTTTAGCATTTGCTTCTGGTTCAACTGGTTTCACTAGTGCTGGAAGTACTAAGAACGCTTTCTCTTCGGTGCCTTTGTTTCTTCTTCAGAGCACCATTGTTTTCCTATTCCTCAATCCTCCTACAATTCCTGTAGATTGCGCTGCGAGCACAAAGACGGCATGTTTTTTTTCTCTCTCTCTTGCGAAACTATACTCGTTTTGCTACAACAACCAAGAAGAGATGTGATGGTTTACTGGCGCCTTTTACACGCTGCCTTGTCCCTGGGTAATGCGGCTACTCATTGTATATATTTTTTTCATAGTAGCACATTTTTTCTGCTTGACTTTCCTTTTCAGTCGTTTTCCTTACTTTTACACTCTCCTTCCCTTTCTCTCTCTCTCTCACTATTTTTTCGTCTTACTTGCGTCTGCTCAAAGAGCCGTTCCCGCATTTTACTGCATTGCACTAACAAGCGCAAGCATTGAGGTGGCGACCGCTGGCATCACTACTACATCTCAAAAATAATTCTAGCAAAACCAACGCACGCTTCCAGACTCTCCTTTTTAACATTCAAAATAATCCCGACAAAAAAGTTTTTTCCCTTTCCTTTTCCATTCCTAGCACCATCACCGTCATATCACCATATTCCGTACAATAATATTCCTTTAAACATAGCGCATTCAACAATCTCGGACAAATGTGGGAGTCCAACTGACTTCATGCTCTTGTTGTACTACAAGAGCACCACGTAAAACACGTTACTCATGGTTATGCTGCATGAAAATATTTAGCCCTTTTAAAACAAGAACGAGTTAAGAAGACCCTGAGACGTGGAAAAAGCATGCAATCATCATATCACATCCCATCAAGGCTTGTAAGTAGAAGCCCACATTAATAGGGAAAGGCCGTCGTTTTTTTTTCAAGTGTAGATACAGCAACGAGGGGGAGAGAAAAAGAAATGCTTCGCGTCCGGTCCTACATACTCTACAACTTTCACTCCGACTTAAAAGTAACAAAACCTCCATGTATTTATATACTAAGCGGACTCAGTCAGTTTTTTATGTACTCTACCTTTTCATGCAAATCATGTGAAGTATTTACTCACGCTTATAAAAACGTTTACTACTTTCCAAGCACCGTGTCGGCTTGCTCCTTTCAAGAGAGTTTTATAATCAATCCTATATGTTCGACTTAAACATGAATTATTTACCTGTCTACATATTTACCTATGTATGTGTAATATTTCCCAAAAGTATGAGCACGCAAAATAATTCAGAAATGGGATTGTGGAGGAAAAAAGCCGATAGAATTGGAAAATGAACATGCTGACCCAGCTTTTCGGTTGATTGGATTGCACACCATGTTTATCAGAAGCATGGGAAGAGCAACACAAAAAAACGGCATCAACATCATCATCATCATCAACAACAACAACATGAACATGGAATAATATGTTCATGCTTATTTAACTATATATTGTGCTTCATATAGAAACATGCACTCTTCTTATTTTTTATGAGCTTTTTTCATGAATACATTCAGAGTGAGTGTAGTAACTCCACCATCGGTGCTCCTATTATCATTATTAATATTATGGATGTTGATGTTTCTGCGAAAAAGGCAAATAAAATAGTAATATTGCGTTTGTTTATATGCTCCTAGTTTTATTATTGGTTATAAGGCAGCCGGTCTGATTGAGAATAATGTATGAGGTTTTTTTCTATCTCTTTCCAGAGCAGGTGCGAAGCATTTACGTAATAGTAATAGTAATAGTGGAAGAAGGCGAAAAGCCAACTTCATTCCACCTTGTTTCGCACATTTAAGCTAATATGAGATTTAAAGAATATTATGACACGAGTACTAGCCATAGTAGCGCCTAGACGTTGTTGTACACACGTTTTTTTTCTTTCTTTCGCTCTCACTCTGATCAATGTACCTTGTTTTCTACGTACGGACTACTACTACTACTCTCACATGTGTTGCATGATACATCTATTTTTTATGCATTACTTCCTCTCTAAAACCTTTTGTGTTTGTTATTACAGGAGAGAGAAAAAAAATCTCTTTCGATTTTGTTTGCATGTTGCAGAGCGGTAATGGCCTGTAAAAATCATTCCTTTCCCCTTCTCTTTTCAATTGAATAAAACATTTTTTTCCTATGGAGTTCCTTCGTTGTTATAATATTGTGCTCTTGCTTTCACCGTTGCGTTCTTGGTTGTCACAAGACCACCTCCGTAAATATTTTCAGGGGAGAAAGGTGGTAATAGTAGAAATGGCTTTCATTGCCATTGACACAGTTTATAAAATAGCAGATGATCGCGAAAAACTGATGATGATGGCAGCTACATGCTTAAGTACTAGTTTTCTCCTCTTTTTAAAGGGAGTGAAGGAGGCCGCTTCAAGAGGCTCCACGACACTTTTTCGCTTACTTGGCATTTTGATTGTCCGTAAAAGATTTTTTTTTATCCAAGTAGTTTACAATTTGACTCGTTAGGTTTGGGATTTTTTCCCCTGCTTCTCACCAACTAACCTCAACGTGCTAGTGCTACTGAGTTCTTTTTTTTACTTAAGAAGTAGGAGTTGTTCAAGAGGAGGAATATGATTATGAACAACATTGTATCTTGTCTTTTAGAGGCACACCTATCCCTCTCTCTCTCTGTCCTTTTTGACTGGAACGATGCTAACATAACAGCAGGGCAGACATTCATTTATCAAGTCCTGTTCACTTCACTTGACGATCGTTGATTCACCCATTTTTTTGGTATTCTTTACTCTGTCCCTGAAACACGTAAGATGTGTAGTAGTAGTAGTAGTATCATCATATGATCCTATTTTTTCGTGCCTTTTGTTGCTCTCCACTTGTTTATGGAGGAAGGATGTATGGGGAAATTTATGCAGAGAAAAAAAAGGCAACAATCCTAACTTGACTTTAGGGGAAAGGACTGAAAATATAAGGCAACATTTTCTTTTCTCTTTTTCATCTGCTCTTCTCTTTCTTGTTGAATGAGCGTTTTGGTGTGCAGTTCGCAATACATTTTTCATCTCCATTTTTTCCTTGTGACATAGTGCCAGTCCCTTTTTCTTAGATGAGAGAGAGGAAAAAATGTTGAAGGGAAAGAAAGGCGTTTACTACGTTTTTTAAAGGAGATACATAAGATGCATGGTAAAAATGATGATAATGATAGTGGTGGTGGTTGACGGTGGTAGTCAGTAGTTGCTCTCTATTTTTCCACTTGCTACATTCTTCTTCTCATTCTCCTAATACCACTTTTACTTTCGTTTTTTTTCTGGTGGTAAAAGTGCCTCCCGCAGTTTACAAATGGTTTTAGTCAAAATGGAAGCAGGGTGTGGTCTCAACCAGTCTAATAGAGATTTTCTACAGATTCCCTAGCTCGATGTAAGTGTGTGTGTCTTGCTTTCTCCTTTGCCTCGCTGACTTGACTCCGTTTCGCTGTGCTGGAGAGAGAGAAGAGCCTAGCTAGGGGAAAAGCGTCCTTCTCACGGAATAAATTTTTTCCTCAGCCATTTCTCTTCTAACATCGATCTCTCCTAAAATTTCCTACTTGCCATTTTTTTACCATGTTTCATTTAATATTTTTTACCCTTTTAGTTATCACAACATCTGTAAATATATGCATAACCGTAGGAGCGCTAATTCTTCATTCATGTTATTTTTCAAGACTTTTTTCCCATTGAAGCATAATCCATATTGTTCCACCACCATCATCAACATAACATCTACTATCTACGACTTGCAGAAATGGTGAAAAACTTTTAGATAAACCGGATTCATTCCCATATTCATTTGCATTACATCACTTGAAACCCGAGAGAAGTTGGAGATACTTGTACCTTAACACTAAACAGCTTCTACCAACAAACTTTCTTTTCCACTGCTTATCATCATCATCATCATCATCGTCAAAGCATGCAAGCTTTTCGAAGTGTCCTTGTATTAAAAATAGTCTGCCGTCCGTAATTCATTTACTCTTCTTTTGCTTTCCCTCTTATTCTCTTTTGTCGTCATTTACCTCATCCACACCTCATATCCTTTTAAACTTTTTTTTCCTTTCCGGAGTCCTATGCTTATATATTCTGTACATTGTTTTTGTTTGTGTCCTTGCTCTCCAATCGGAAGAATAGACTTGCTTTCTTTTCATGCTATCCTCTTCTGCATTTAAAACAATGAATGTTAGGGGAAAAATACTGCATACTGGTATTCTAGTTCAAATTTTTAAGATAGGTCAGGAAAAAAGTATTTATCGCTCCTCCGCTGGTGCTACTTTGTCATGAAACATTTTATTAGCAAGATGGGTTTAAAAACCAGATGAATTAAAACTGGGATTTCTGTGGTGAAAGTAGTATGTTCAAGTTGCAATCTGTCGTAACGATCTACCCACTCCTCCTCCAAAGCACTAGCTGAAATATATTTCCTAGTGACGTGATAAATAATGGAGTTGGTTATGGCTCTTCAGAAAAGGAAAATAAATTTGGGTTGTGGCAATGTTGGGAATTAGATGAGAGAAAGCGGTCCCATCCCAGGAAGGAACCGATTGTGTGCTGAGAAGCATTAATACACACGCCGGCTTCCTATCTACTTATTATTACCTGCCATGGCTGCCATATACACTTACACTCTGGAACATACATAAGCACACGACAGGACTGTCCACCGATATATTTTATCATCTTGAGCGTACGAATGAGTCAGTAGGTAGGTATTAATGCCAAATGACTATAGAAGGTTAGAATGCAACCTTTTTCCTTCCTCGACTAGTGCATTTTATCATATTAAAATTGAAACTTTACGTAATTTCAAGGATTTTTGTTGATTGTTTTGGATGTGATGTGTGTAGGTATTTATTTTAATAAATTGTAGTATCTGATAAACTTACATTTTCCATATCTGTGCATATGTTTCAAAGGGGGATGAACCTACATTTCCATTTCCCTCGTCAGTTTGAATTATTATGAAGGCAATGTAAAAGATGAATTGAAGCATGCAGTTCCTTTTAAAAAGCAATATTTCATTTCGGTTCCGCCTCTGACATTTAAAATAAAAGTGACGGGATCGAGGTCGTGAAGATGGCAGTCCAACTTTCCGCCTTTGTTTTTTTCATCTCCCATGCGAGTGAACATGACTATCTCTAAAAATACTATTCTTGGTGTGGTATTCTTGTAGCAGTGTAGTCATAGTCGTCATAGTAGTTTGTGGTTTGCTATTCTGAGGGCGTCATCGCATTCTCGCAAGCTAATAATCAGACTGTGTAGAGTTCGACATGACTATGACATTTTCAAGAGTTGATCTTATTCGTGCTTCTCATAATTTTTATTTGAAAATTTCATTGTCATGAGGAGAGTGAGAGAGAGAGAGCCGAAGAGCAAATAGTAGAAGCTTAAATAAAGTGGAACTTGTACTCTCCTCCTGAAAACAGGAGGAGAAGTATGAAACTTCTGATATGAAATGAAAAGACAGAAGGATTTACTCCGCTGAGACCAGGCCAACGTTCCAATTTAATTTGAAACAAGGTATTTTTCAGATTCCTTTTGAGAGTTCACAATGAAAAAAGTGATAATTGGTTTATAGCCAGAGTAGGAGTAGAGGAAGGGGTTGTGTAATAGCTTGGCAATCCAAATCCTTTCCACTTTCTAGTTTTGTTTGACATGATTCAACATCTAGTCTAGGCCTAGTCTTTGCTATGGATCCAATTGAGGCATGTATGTATGTACGTATTGAGGTGTTCGCTACCAAAGGGAGCAAGTCTACTGGGGGAAAGTGAAAGTTAGAAGGGGAAAGTAGGCCTAGCTAAGGCATATTTGTTTACTCAACATACGAGAGTTCCCAAATACGAGAGTAAAACTACTGATGTTTGCATGCAATCGTTCCTCTATCTGCGAGGGGAAGTGATTTTGCATGTGTGACCAACGATTGGTGTGACTACAGCTCATCAACACTTCTTCCACATTGGAAAAAATTGCACCTCTTCACATTTTCACCAAGGAAGACTGACATGCATGCATGCATGCATGTTTTTTCGATGCATACATGTATATGGTCTCGAGGAGAAAAAACGACCACGACTATTTTGGCGATGACGATGATGATAACTGTAAACATTATTAGGGAAAATGTGAATGTATTCGTAGGAGAAAGGACGAGTAAATATTTGATGGGGTTCGTAACAATTCGTGTCAGACAATTCCTCCAACTCCTTCGCGCTCCAAAATTTTATTTTCGCCTGGTCGGTGTGTACAAAAAACAACGTGCATACCTATGCTACTTACTTGTATAGGCCTTTTCTTGGTACACGAGATGAGAATAATTTATTTTTACTGCTTTTTTCCCTTTTCCATAATCCCTTTTTTTGTCCAATTCATTTTTATAGCTGAGACTTGCCACACGCTTGTCTTTCTTGAGGTCTCGTGCAAAATCATTGTCACGACAATGAGGATGACGATTTGATGGAGATGGTGGTCAACAAAGCGTTTTCCTTTCTGGGAAACCTCACCTCACTCATTTTGTGAATGACTGTCCAGATTAGTGATGGACAGGAGGAATTTTAAACGACGAATGAATGGCAGAAGACCAAAACGATTGGGATAGTTGTAAATCCTTTTATTTCTCGGAAAACGCTTTCTGGGAAAAGTAGAGAGGATATCGGAAAGAACATGAATAAACTCATTTTGAGACCGCGAGCGAGTCCTACAGCATTCAGTATGAGTTTAGAACAAGTTACTAAAATGAAGAATGACTAGCCAAGCATGGTTGATTCATTCGATAGATTAGAAGCCAATTAATGGCATATGTATGGCACGTGCGTCCATTCAGTAAATAACTTTTCTTTCAGTGGACTGGATGCTTCATTTCAGAGTGGAATTGATTCTCAGAATCTGTGCTGGAATGTACAGACGTGGGTTTTCCCTATATATTTGTATGTGATGCGGTACTCCCTCAACTTCCACAGAATAGGAGCGGCTTCATTCATGATTTCTAAGCATACATCAAGTGATCCTCATTCCGGATTCGAATGAAATACACTCCCGGTTTTTTTTGCTCTCCAAAAGATGAGGATGAAACAGGGATAAAGGCATAAATCGTTGTACGTTTCGAACATGACTGACATGGGAAGGAAATGGTCATTTGCTATACATACAATGATGCAGAAATACTGTCGAAAAGCAAAATTCGTACACGATTTTTGAGAATCTCGGTTTCGTTTTTTAACTTTTTATTTTTGAAGAAGGCTAAATCTCTATTTGTTCTATAAACTCTATGTTTGATTTAGACTTTAAGGCACATCCCGAATTTCACGTTTCGCTCTACCAGATTAAATTGAAGACATTGCTTGAAATTTGTCACGTATTTGATGTTGACACAAAGTGAATCTTTCATCTCGAGCTGGAATCAAATAGGTTTCAATGGAATTAGAATTGTGTCGAGTGGGTTGTAGTACGTACGTACGTACACAAGTCCCTTTCAAATTTATCTACCGATGTACATACTACTACTTCTGCTGCTGTTGCCTCACTCCTATCTACTTTTGTCCAAAGTTTTTTTTGATGATAGGAAAGAGTTGCTCATAAGAAGGGACTTGAAAGGCTGCGCCAGAGAAGATGCCATGCAGTAAAGTGTGGTTTCAACGCGATGACATTTTTATCCCACTCTCCTTTCTCTGTTTGGTTCAAGTACTACTTCGTTCCTTGCGAATTAGTGAGTCAATAAGGAAACATGGGATCACAGCTGTGTCAACATTTTTTAAGTAATGGGCCAATGGGATGATGATGACAAGACAATTTTATATTTCGCTCCGCTCATTGACACTTTGACACGTTTCGAATAGCGTGTTTTAGTTTAATGAAATGTGCAGTGATTGCTGGCAAAGAGAGAGAATCCCGTCTCTTTCCTGATTTTACTTCCTTTGTACTTAAGAAAACGACGACAGGATGGAGCCGGACAAGCCGAGCAGGCTTCTTGCTAGAGAAAGCAACACGGAAAAAAATTCTACATGCATAATATATATTGTATCTCATGTTGGGTTCGTCAAAAGAGCAGTACATAGTATCTAGGGCTAGGATGAGTCCGTCCGTCCATGCACTACAGCAAAAAAATGGAAAGATATCCATGGAGCAACGAAGTAAACTGCGATCTTGTCTTGTCGGACCGTTTCTTTGCTTCTTACAATCAGTTCCAACAAACTACAGTAATGAAGCACGAATAAGCATGTAATACTAATAGGATGGGACAGAGAGAAAGGAAGAAGAAGAAAAATAGAGGAGAAAAGGGAAAATAACATGCATCTCGTCGTAATCTGTGGACCAAGATCAGAAAAAAAGGAGTCATTGTCTTTGTATAGCAACCCAGCATAATATCCTTTAAAAGTTATCAAGAGAGCGAATAAAATGAGAAAGAGAAAATATTATTACAGATAACCTATCCCTTTCTGTCGTTCCACTCTAATCTATTTTCCTCGTTTTCTTTTTTCGTGGGATTTTTTTCTTGGAATTTTTATATAAAAAAAGAATTTTGCAGAGAGAAAGTTCACGATTACATCACACATATATGAAGGCATAGCATCATATCATCAACATTGTTGCCAGCATTATCATCTTTATCGTGAGAACATGTATCTGGATAGTAGTTGTATGCCATGCCATGCCATGCCATGCCACTTTGTACCAATTTTCTCTGTAAAAAAAGAATTTTTATCCTTCAACTCAGATTTTTTTATATGCAATCCACCCGTAGGTAAAAAAAATAGAAAGGAGTATAAAGCGCAAATTTCGTCCGAGGCAAAATGAAAGAGGGAAAAAATCTGAATGTTGAGAAAAAAATAAGGATGCCAGAAGTCATATGGGTATTTACTTACTTTCATGATTGCTGGAAAATAGCATATGTAGCGATCACCTACAAAAGGGGAAGGAGTTAGGGGAAAAGATTTTTCCCTTCTCCTCTCTCTCTTGCTTGTGAAGTGAAATTGTTGGAGAATTGTAGCACCGCAATCATCATGGCACAATTCATACCGCTTGAAGCACTGAACCAAGATTTTTTACTTTTTTTGCATCAGTTATTTTTCAACCGCTGAAGAGAAAAATATGTATATTATATTATGTTACTATATCGAGTAGAGTTTTATAGTCCCTCTGCAATAATGTAAAGAAGGGAGTCTGGCAGGGAGAAGCCAAGCTAGTGGAGAAAGCATGTAGGAAGGATAAATCTACAATCTACCCCCATTGAAGTAATAAGCGTAGAGCTCTAGTGGCTCTAAAACTGAGCAATAATTTTAGATTTTTGGATATATGTGGAAATATTAAAATAAGTTTTTACGCACAAGACGTTTCTCTTACGCTGGCAAACTACTTTTTTTTCATGATTGCCTTGCTGGAAAGTAAGTAGTAAGTAAGTATCTACGATCTTGTTAGTCCAGAGCCCAGGCTAGGCAGCAGGCAGCAGACTCATACAATGCAATGGTATGGCTAGAGCTAGACCAACCACTTAAGCACTTTAATGTTCGCGTTAGGAGGACTAAACTCCTATGAAATAAGCAAGTGGTGTCGTTGTCGAGGGAATGCTCTTTTTCCACTCACAGTCCCGATCCAAAACTCCAAGCAGCTGGCCTTTCCTCTGCATGTGCATGTGCTTCGATGAAAGAAAATGGAAGGCTGAGTGGATGGAGTGGAGGCTTGCCTGTTCCGAAGTGACCATGCTAAGCATAAAGTTTCAGATTTTTTAAGGATACATATATTATGTACATATAACGAGTATATGACTAGCATGTAGTTGGGAAATAAATGATTATCGCCTCTGTAAGTTTTCCCATTTAATTCGCATCTGTGTGTGTGCACCAATGGGAAAAGATTTGAAGGGTGGTTTTGAGTTTCCACCGGAAAATTTTGAGCTGACCCTTGAACTTTTTTAATCGATTAGATAATGAAGCAAGGGTAAAGCCATCCTTAATAGCATTTCCTTCCGGCGAGAGGAGTGGGTCTGGGATTATTATGCATTCAAAGGATTAGTTATATATGACTGACTGTAGAAATAATGAATTTTAGTATGAAATATTGCAATTTTCTTCTTTAGAGTTAACACAATCATTCGTTTTGGCGTGATGATGACGATGAGAAGAGTGCGTATGGCTAACCTATAATCATGTCGTAGTCAGGCTCTGTCTACTCTACTTCTACTCATGATTACATCAGTTTCAAGCAAAGGTATGTATGTAGTTATATAGTATGGAGTACTATGTACGTACGTGAAAGGAGCAGCCTGTCGGCACAGCCCTCTCTCTCTCTCTTTCTCTCTCCTCAAGCAAACCAGTCAATTAGGTGATTGCCCATATTAGATTAGTGGAACAATTTTCGGGAGATCAGCATACCATGCTCCGTGGCACACCATCCTACTTGGTGCTGATAATAATAATGGTTTCACTAATACTATTATTTAGTGCATGGTTATTAGGTGAGTGGGTAAAACGAACATTCCTTTTAAGGGTAGACAATGCAAGGCAACGCAACGCAACCGGGACTCGGTCTTTTCATTACTTCCGTCTCTCTCCTCTCTCCTCACAGAGCATGTATTTATGAGTAGTTGGGCGAATGCGAATGCAATCGCGAGAGAGAGAGAGTTGTTGGCTTTCTTGCTGAGAGGGAGAACAACGTAATTTGTGTCGATAGGTTATCTCTGTATAAAAAATAATGTAATGGAAGTGAGCAACACTAAAAATGCTGTCATCGACGCGTTCCCACCTCCTCATCACATATTATTTTTATGGTGTGTAGTCCGCACTTTTTATGTGAAAATGTATTATGCTTGTACTTTACTACTTGTCAATATCATTATCCTTCCTTTATTCCTTTTTTCCCATTTCCATGGCGGCAATGGGATGATGACGACGATGTTGGTAGTGGTAGTATCTAGTATTGGAAGCGAATGACATCCAACAATTTCGGAAACGTGGATAAAAAAAGGCTAACGGGGTTGGTTGTTGGTTGCTTTCGTTCCTTGCTGTGGCTCATCATCATGATTCACGATATACCATATTATTCTGTTCGGACATGAAGCATTTTTCTCTATTCCAGTTTCTCGTTGTATTAATGAAGAGATAAGTTCATCACGCTCGTTTCTCGTCATTCTCATCAATCCCCCTTTAGCATTATTAAATTACATGGAAGGAGAGCGTAAGTAATGCGGCAGTGGCAGTGGTGATGTAGCGTGGCACAGGGCCATGAAAATGGCAAGTTGTTGCGGAAACCTTGCAACTTAAATACAACTAGTATTTAATGATGGACAAGTAGAGAAGTGTCTGTGGAAGGAGAAGGTAGAAGAAGATGGAAACCAAAAATAGACTTGTTTTCTCTGTGGTAATCAGTCGCTTCTCTATAATTAATTGTAACGAAAGAAAATAACATTTTGGCATGAATTTCCCTCTTTTTCTCTATATCTCTCTTCTAGTGTCTCGTTTACTTTTAAGCGATTCATTAAAAAGTAAGAAAAACAAACTGAGTTTTTCGCGGGTGGAATGTTAATGATGTAGGACGATGGTCTTGAAGGACTTTCGCTATGATATCTTTTGGAGAAAATGTTCTTTTAAAAAAGGGAGAATCGAAATCTGGTTATCTTACTGTTAGCTGGTGCTGCTGCAAAATGGGAGTTGGACAGACTGTACGCGAAGGAATGAGACGAGGGAAAGATAGAAAAGGGGAAAATCGGCGGAGAGGAAAAATAGGAAAAATTTCTGGGCTATCAACGACGTCAAACAATATCCCGAAAAAGATGCAATAAGCATGTAGTATAGTAGCATTGCTACAGTAATTTTTTTTTTCGTTCTTCCGCCGCATCATCAGCAACGTAAGCCCTTTTTATCGTGGTGTAGCAGAATAGTGGTAGTAGTAGTAGTGGCAGTAGTAAAACCCGGAGTTGTGTGGAGCAAAAAAAGGAAAGATATATCGTAGAGATTGGGATGAGGATCTTCTTCCCTTTCCCATTACTTTTTTTTCGCATACTTTCCATACGTCTCCGCAGCAATCGTGCTACATACACTGAAGAAGAGTTTCGCTAGAAACATGTGAAGCACATTTTGGAACTTTCTCCTTGACTCTGCAAGTCAATAGATGAGGCATGAAGCTGCATGCTGTATTTCCACGGAACGGAATGAAAAAAAGAAGGCTGCTACTACTGCTACGATCCACGGGCAAAATACATCCTCCTTCTATTCGAATCTGAGAGGTACTGGCTGAATCCCGTTCCTCTCGTCTTCGTCATCATGCTTCTCTCCGCCGCTTTCTCCATGTCTTCTTTCGGAGAATGCATCAGAATGGTGTGCGGCAAACAGCGGGGGGAAACTCCGAAAAACGAGAAAAGGTTGTCCTCTTCTTCTTCTTTCTCTACTTTGTTTTCCTCACTACTATCGCCAGCTCCATCATTGTCTGCCTTACATTATCATCAATGAATGAAAAAAAAATGAAAATAGTGTATCCTTCTTCCAAGACTAAAGCCTCCTTTAATCCTGAAGCATGGATGGATATAAAGAACACTACCTAATCCAGTAAAGTGGAGAAAGTTTTATTTTTTTTGGGAAAAATAAATATGAAATTATGTTGGTCCTTAATACATGGGCGATGGGGAGGAAAGATCACCAACACAACTCCTCTTTTTTTATGGTGCAAGATTTGAATAAATACAAGGAAAATATATATTCATTTGACATACGTGCCATGCAAGGGAAGATCTCTCTGACTGCTTTGTTCTTTTGGAATGCAGGGGGTTGTGTGATGCCACATGTAATACTACTACTATTACTACCGAGGAAAAAATGAAATATTTTTTTTCTTCCTTTCCTTCTTAAAGTTGAAAGAAGGTACAGCCTGCAGGTTTTCAGGTTACTACTTTCTCTCATAAAAATGAATGTAGTGTTATGGTCATAGACAGAGAGAGAGTGAGAGATGCTTTTTTATACCTAAGCATATTGTTGGAAAAAATGCATGTATTGAGTTGCTCATGTTTGTTCCCTGATCCTTTCCTTGTTGCATGGATGGAAAGAATGGTAAAAGAGGAGAGGAAAAAACTATATTTTTCTTTGGGAATAGGAGGCTCTCTACTTCTTGTAGTAGACCAGTCTTGTTTCACAACTCTGCTGGAAAGCTGCACAAACACTCTCTCTTTTATTTTTTTCAACTGGAGCCCTCGCTCTCTTTTGAAACCGTCCACATGCCCTTCCCCACCACCACCATCACCACCACACGAACACCATCATCGTCGTCATCATCACCATCATCCTCATCATAAAAGAAGAAAAAAAAAGCATCACGCTTTCCCGAAACTTTCTAGTCTCAGAAAGCAAAATGTACATACATTATTCAAAGAATAAGCAAAGGAAGAACAGAACCAGTTAGTTCTTCTTCACTACAAAAAAAATCCCCTTCGCTTTAAATGAATTTATTAATTATGGAGGCAAAGAAATTCATAAATAGTCCCCTTATTGATATTTGCGGGAGCGAAAAAAAAGAGAGTGGCAGCGAAATTGAATTCAGTTTCTACTTCAAGCAGAGTGAAAAAGGTTCTTCGAAGAGGACTCTCACATTCTCTCTTTCTTAAAAATGACCGCTAAAATCAAGGAGTGCTCTCATATTATTCAACAGAATTTAGATAAGTGATCCAAGAAAATATATTTAATGTCGGTAGATCAGTTTCCTCTCCAAGTTGCGGACAACAAGTAAAAACAATATTTCAAGAGTCCTGCACTCCGGCATCATCCGCATCTAAAGTCTCCAGCAAATAAAAGACATACTTACATAGTATATTTAAGCAACTGTATGATTACCAGTCCAAAACGTTTTGATCAATCATTGTTCTACTGCCTTCAAGGCAAAACCTGATTGCTTCGAGCTGTTGAAAAAATTATATTCACCGAATGATTTCATAGGTGCTTTAGAAAACTGTGGGTGCTTATGTACATGAAATAACTTTTGACTCATTCCACTCACCTCTCTAATCTAATCAATCAATAAGTTGTAGTGTGAATGTGTCGTCAAAAACTTTTTGTTACCATGAAATGGTCATTATATTGCCATTGTCTCGTCGTCGTCTTCTCTAAAAGATTTTAGGATACAAAACGTACGAGTATTTTTTGGAGCTTTTCTCACTACTCAAGTCCGTTCCGTTACACACTCGCCTCTTTCTCTGAAACTCTGAAAAAAAGTTTTTTCGTTTTTTGAAATATTTTTAATAATTTCGATATTTGCTAAAAGAAAAAGTCCTTCAAATGTTCTGCGTTAAATACTACTTTTCCTGATACGGAAGAGATCTCAAAAAAACGTGATATGTGACCTTTCCAGTTTGGGAAGCTATAAACATGGTGGATTCCATTCACTTGACTTGATCATCATCGCATAGCAATGCGTCTTTACGAACACGCCAATTTCCTTTATATGTGCAACAATTCCAATTCCAACCAATTTCGAAGGACTAATCGCAATAATCTTCTTATCCTTCTTCATGCCGACAGGAAATAAAGGCTAGAAGCAGAAAAAAAAGCTGAGCGAAGAACACACGAGTTTTTTTTTCTCTTCTCCCGTAAACATAAAAATCGAACTGTTAAAGGGAGTTAACAAGCTATGTGCAATAACTATAATAAATGTTAAGCAACAATATGTATGAGTAGTTGTACTCGTGCATGATTTGTTCAGAACAACCGACATACTACTTGCTGGGAATATAGCAACGGAAGGACAAAGTTTTTGGCATTACTCATTTATTGATTTGTGTGTCTGCCACCCTCGCTTCTTTGTTCGCTGTAGGTAGTACAAATAAAAGAAAAAGAAAAGTGGGAGAGAAAACTCGAACAACTGCTACGTGTTCTTGTTGCTATTTCTATTGCCAAATATTGTTATTAGTTTTTTTTCCTTCGAGGAAAGGAGTTTTTTTTATATTTAACTTGGAAAAGTGTTCGCTTGAAGGAAGGGAAAAAGAGTGGAGCCAGTTGTTCCATAATTACCGCAGTTTTTCTACGCTATACATTCCGTGGCGTGAGAGGGGGAGAGCGCGTAAAATAGTCCTTGCATGGGAATTTTGCGGCGAGAAAAAAAATTGTGTAGCAACAATTTTTAAAAGAATCTCTATAGAGGAGGAAGCAGATTGCTTGGTTGGTTAAGACGAGAGATTATTTCTTTGGAAAGAGGGAAATCATAAGGAAATCTAGAATTTTCCCTGTTGTTGCCTTTTCTTTTTTGGAAAATGACTTGAGAATTTCTCCGGGAGAAGCATGAAAAAATGAATGGATACTTTAATGGGATTGCTACAATTGAGAACACGAGAAGGAAGTCACAGGAGGGAGAGCAAAGTCATCCTCTTCATCCGCAGCAACAGCAAGAGCAGCAGCGCAACAACAAAACGAAACATACGGATTTCGAGACTGAAGAGAAAAGGCAAACAGCATTAAAGTCTTCATCACCTCCTCCTCCTCCTCCTCGTTCTTCAAGAAGAACTGAAGGAGTAGTGCAAGATAATAATATTGGTAACAAGGCTGCACTCTTATCTTCTATTCACTCTCCTGGATTATTCCCAAGAGGAGTGGTGGAAGGAATCTTTCATGCAATAATAATATATTACCTCCTCTGGGTTCCGATCACCTCTTCTTTCTCCAGGAGATTGGGACGACGACGGACTAGCGTAAGCACTGAAGATAATTCCACGTGCTCCCTGAAAGAGATAGCAAGTCGACTTGAGATAAGGCTGGAGAGAGGGTACGATTGCTATTCACGGGGGATCAGAAATCTTCGACATCATCAGTGCTACCTTCTAGCCAACGAAATTACTATACGGCGTGCTCCATCTCTTCTCCTGGCTCAGTCAGAGCGAGAGCAGGGAATTCAAAAATCTTGGGAGGGTCTACTCTCACTCCACCGGCGAATTGATTCGCACCATCTGAACACACTCAGATCTAGTTGATTGTCACGTTCTCATATTTTCTGTATTGTGCAAACTGTAAAGAAGCAGTGCGATTAGTTTTTTCTCCTCCTCCTCCTCCTACTACAACTATTTATTCTTCTTCTTCCTCTTCTCAATTAGTATTATCCGCATCATCATCTATCACAAAACATAAATCAAACATCCAGCCTCCGAATCCGTCCGTCCGCTTATTATTATTTTCCTCGTGCACTGTTTTTCGATGACATGGAACCAACCTAATAAAAGTTTCACCAATCTGATTCCTACTTCACATATTATTTAATTTGGACTCTAAAAATCGCCATTCTTGTGAACCCTAATGATTTATTCATGAAAAAATATACTTCCTTACCAAAAAAATCCATTGTGGAGATTCGTTGAACTGAATATTCATTTTCATTTTCAAAATCCAGTAAAAAAAGCAAGCAAGTTCTCTAGCAATAATATAAGGTTAAAACAACTTTCGATTGAAACCAGTCTCAATAATTCAGTCGTCGTCGAGGGGAAATAAGTACTTTATACTCTGCTCAAGTATATCAAGGAAAAAGGATGAACTAAAAAGAGAATATTTTATGTCTTTTGTGTTGTCTGCTCGAAAATAAAAACTCTTCGTCTGTGTGAAAGCCATCTTTTCAATCTGAATCCTTTGAAAGACGCTCTCGCCTCCACACACCGCCTTTCTGCTCATCATCACCTTAGCGAAAATATATATAATATAATTATGCATTAAAAGGGACAAAAAAGCTACAATAGAATTATTTATTTCACGTGAACACAATCTCCATCATATTAATATTTTGCCTGCCGCTCTAATAATAAGTCGCGAGTCGCAAACTCTTTAAGTGAATCCTCGATCTTCTAAAGGAAACGTGCCAGATAAAACTAAATACTACTTACTTATTCCTTTTCAAAAAAAAAGAAAGAAAATCATTAAGTGTACTGATTTATCTCTCTCTCTCGTTCCACTCTCTGACACTGCGTTACCTGCTCGATACCCTTTGAAATTTTTTTATATTTCCCTGCTATCATCATTCAAATCTTTATCTCGCTTCACTACACTATCTACTACTGGAAATTAATAATCAAAAGAGAAATTTGTTTTTGAAAAAAAACTACTATTATCATTGCTACATCATCACCGTCACCATCATCATCATCAATCATCAAATAAATAGATTTTTAGTGAAACACACAAATCCAATTAGGAATCATCTCGCTATTGACTTGAGAATAAAAAAAATATTCACACTCATCTGCCTTTCTTAAATTTTCTTAGACCTTGATTGCGTGCAATACTTACTACGACTACTACTTGTATGCTTAAAAGAAGATAGGATTACTTCTACTTACTACTTTGCACGAAAGCAATATAACATTTACTTTCAGCCGAGGTTTGACCAAATTTGTGCTTTACAAGTTTTTACATGTATTTCTTTCTTTACCTATTTTCTTCTCCACGCAAGGGAAACGTGTGTGGACGGGCACAATAATAATTGATTAAATATTAAGCGGGAAGAAGGTGAACATGGAATTTTTTATTTCCAAGTGGATTGGATAGATCGTTGTTTCCTCTCCCTCTCTCTCTGTCTCTCTCTGAGAATTTATTGCAGTGTATTTGTTTGTATGAATCATTATTATCATGCTATTCGCCAACTACTACTTCTTCATACCCTCACACTTTCATCCAGAATGAATTACATAATATGTGTGAGCTCTCGCAAAACACGGATTTTTACTATGATGACTATGTGGCAGTCTCAACGCGGACGAAATCTTACTTCAAATATAATATGTATATAAACGGTGATCTGTAAATCTCCTCTTGTCTTGTTGAGTGTGTCGGTTCATTGTGGTGCTGTGTAGCAGCGGCTCCGTACGCGCTCACTCACTCAGCCTCAGAAAGGGAAAGTTTGCTTGAATATCGAAATGCTTCTTTCTCGATGCGGTTCCGTAAAATTCAAAAAGCAATGGCTTCTCTTGGGGGCCGATTCTTGATTAAAATGGCAGTACCGTGCTAATTGGAAAAACTCAATGTCATTATTTCAGTGCAATCGCATACTGTCGTCTGGTTGCATTGTAATTGTAAATGTGAGATCGTGTGCAAGTCGTGCTGACAACTCTCTCGAAATATGTATTCAGACTGTGAAGAAATATCTTGAAGAAATCTTCCTACAAAAGCTTACTTACTCAGTAGGGAGGTCATTATTCCATGACTTCTTTCCATCAGTGGACACGGATAAACACTTTGTTGGGAAAGTCTCAGTGAACTTTATCTCAGATTTAGAGACTGCTTCAAAAAGACGATTACTACTACATTCGGTGGACTATAATAGGTCGCGTGTGATACTCCTAGTCCCCTCCACCAATCTTCCAGAAACTTTCCTTCCTAATTCCTGGGATACCCTGAACCCTTCCAGGTGGCTAGCTCCGACTACTCAGTCTGACTCTTTATATGAGAGCATCAGAAGAAAGTCTCCAATATCCAGTGTTTCGATTGGCGTGCTGCTGCACCCGCCAGAGCTCGTAGGATTTAGTAGACCAAGCGGGAGGGTTGACTGGTCGCGCTCCAGTCTTGGTGGAAAAGCTGAGGGAACCACTGAATTTGAAGCAACTCTCATATTTTCGTCGTTCAATGGACCTTGGAGTCACAACTATCCTTCTACCAAGTCAACACCTACTCTTTTTCTCTTGTCTTTATCAGAAACCTCTCTGCCATTGTTGTCACTCGTCACCACTTCTACTACTATTACTACTACTGCTGTTCCCACCACCGCCACAGCTGCTATCACCAGAACCTCCACGACTTCTCCCTTGTCATCATCATCATCTTCTGAAGCGTCAGCGGAATCAGAGCATAAACAACAGCATTGTTTTTCACTCACTTTCTCTCTTCTTTCTTCTATATCAGTGTGTCAATCACCACCTTCGCCGTCCTACTCCTTCCAAGACCAAATTCGCTCTTTGTTCTTCTTCTTCTTCGAATTCGTTCTTCTCAACAGTGTCGTTATCATCCTCTTCGCCATCTATCTTTTCTCCGTCAGCCCACTCAAGCTCCACTCCACTTTCACATTTCCCCCCGCCTCTGCCGTTGTTGTTGACTTCAAAGGATCTCGACTACCTAGCCGTCGCCTCATCAACACACATTTTTGCTCCAGCGATCCCGAAACTTGGAATAGATAGTATCTCTTCACCAATTTTACCTGGCCAGTCGCTTCCCTCTTCTTGCACATCATCTGTGACGTCTTTTCTGCCTGCTTCCTTGCACTCACCTCTTGATCCGTCGCACTTCTCTGCAACACTCCCTCAATCAACTGGCATTCCACAATTTCCCCGAGAAGAAAAAAGGAACGCGACTCAACAATCAAACTGGGTTTTAATCTCTTGTGCCCTGTTCAGTCGTCGCAGCAACCGCACTAAAACTGAAAGATTACTTGACCCGAGATTCCAACACAAGCTCACCTTTTCAACTCTTCTCAATTCTTCGTTTTTCTTAAACTCGTCATTGCTGTTCTCCGCCTCCTCGGTATCCCTCTTGTACTTCATCATCATCATCATTCTTCTTCACACAGACCAATTTCGAAAGGACTTAAGTCAACTGTACTCTAGGCATCTTCCAGACATCTCCAGTTGTATTATAATCTCTATTCCAATTGCTGACATTTAATTAGTGAACATTCACCATTCAAATATTTTATATTACATTCTAAGGCTCGAAATTTTAACACGTCCAACACAATCATTCTTTTTTGACAAAAAAACAACTTTATCAAATCTACTTGAAATACTGTCAACTCTCCCTTGAAATTATCTTTTAAATTAACTAAAAAATGTTTGAGGAATTGCGATCACACCTGGATCCAAATTGAAATTATACCAGAAATTATTTATAATTTCAGTCGTTCTTTATATCTCTGACTCTCTCGCGCGCTCTTTACGTCCGGTGCAAGTCACTGTTGTCGACGCAGACTATCGTCATTGGTTAAATATTGACACGAGGTGACAGAAAAAAAATCTCGATTCTTTTATCCGTTTGAAGGAGAGACTGTTCCATTTCAAGATTTCAAGAAAAAATCATTTCTTAAAAGTGATTGAGGGATAACACGAAACGAAGATAATTCTCATTAATGAAACAAATATAATTTTACTCGATAACCGATGCCAATTTTTGTCATAAGATAAAAGACTACGTAGGGTGTACTCATTAATATGCTTTAATGGTAAAGTGTAAGTCAAAAACTATTTAAGACACATTATTCTTTAAAAAGCAAGCGCAGTATTATGTATACATAAAAATGTTGAAATATTCTTTTGATTGAAAAAAACAAACTTTTCTGCTTGAAAACGGGTAACAAACTGATTTCACAATTTGTAATTGTTTAGGGGGAAATGTAAATAAGTTTCATTGTAAAAAAAGACTTCGTCCAATGAGTAAAAGCAAGAAAGTACTTTTAAACTCTAAATTAGCTTAGAGAGCGCATAAAGACGTAACCTTTGAAAAAGGAGGAATTGGTACAACGAAACTGAAACTAGAATTTAAAAGGTGAATGATTTTCATTTCCCATTTTAAAATGCCTTGACTTTCACCCTTAAGAATCTTCCTTCAAAGAAACTTGTTTGTGTACACAAAAGTTAAGGGAAGGAAAAAAGGAGATAATATTTCGTTTAAGCTTCTATACGTGGCTACCGAGATTGTTGCGATTTGTGCTTACAAGAACTTGTAATTTTAAGAAACGTCACCGAGGAATAAAAATAAATATTCATATTCAATTTTTTTGAGCAATACAGATTTAAAGCAAAAGTAATTAAGATTGCTATTAAAACTTAAAAAAATAACTTTGTATAGTGCAGAGTGTATGAAGAGGAAAAAAAGTCCATAAATAATTCGTTTTGTAAGTTCACTGCATCCACAGAAAGACAAATATCTACAATCTACAGCAAAGTTTTTACTGGAGTTCTGTTGTCTCACTTGCTCGTAAGGAAACATGAAGGAACATTTCAAGAAAGAGAACAAAGCAATCGGGATTTTTTAAACGCAAAGAAAAACCTGAAGACTTCACAGAAGTATTTTGCATTTTTTGGGAACAAGTGACCACCTGAATTAAGGCGGACACAACTACAACATAAAAAACAACTCTACGGAACTCTAAGCTCTGAATCTACGGAAGAAAAAAAGAGGGAATAAATACTAATTTAATTATTTGCAGTACCATAATACGTTGTTAAGAATTCTTTCGTTTTCATTGCGACTAAAGACATGACAGGATATTATGATGATACAACAAAAACCACGTTTCTTTTTCAATGCGGGGAACTTCATCAGACTGGATATTTTTAATTACATCGGAGAAAGTAGTCAATCGCCAAAACAAATTAAAAGAGCCACCAACGGATTTTTTAAAATGATTTCAACAAAGGAGATATTATTATAACTGTACTGCGTAAAAGCAACTTCTATCAACAAAAGCCCAACTTGTTTCATCTCGCTTCGTTATTCTCGAGAAATTTGTGGGAGAGCCTGCTACAACAAGACGACGACTTCTAAATCAGAATCTTATTCGTTCATTGAATTGATAGCGGCGAAAGCGGTTACCGTGAACAATCATCATATACTGTAGCTCGGCTCGTCATCGGCTCGCCTCTGCATCTATCTCTCTCAATCCATCTCTCTTTTACCTGCCGCCGCTGTCGCCGATATTTTATTTTCGTTCCCAGCGTTTCGCTGTAGTAGTTTGGTGTGTCTTAAGGGCGAGGGCTTTACCAAAAATCTGTCAAAATTTCTCGACTGGATTTTGTCGATAAGTGGGGGGTAGCGCCTTCACATCTATCTCCCGACGGCCTGGACCAACCAACTGCCCTGGGTCTCAGGTCACCATCCCTCACTCCTTCCCTTACCTCCCACTCGTTGTCTAAAGCAACAAACCGTTCCTATAATAAGTTCTCCGTCGCTGACCTCACCTCCCCCATCCTTCCCACTCCCCTAGAACACAACAAGACGGATTTCAGTGGGTAATCTCAATTATTTCACTTCCTTCTCTTTTCTATAGTAATTTGCTTCTTAGTTACTTGATGGAAGCTCTCATTATGGCTATTCCGAATTCCTTTTTTTATTATTTTCTTCGACAGAGAACAACTGAAATAACAGTTCCCTTACATTAATAATAATGATGAGCTATTCTCAAAATTATTCATAGCTTTATGTTTTACACGAGCCAAAACTCAAAAAAGGTTATTAAAATGAATATATGTACATACATAAATGCATTCATCCATGCTCCCTCGTTGTCCATGTCTGTATGTGCATCTCGCTCCGTATATGCTAAAAACGTGGGCATGGGGAATGGATACTGTATAAGAGTGTTCAAACAAATCTTTCTTGTTTGACCGTTACTTTCGAACGAAACGAAGATCGTATATTTATCCTCACTTGCACCTCAATCGTCGTAAAAATTATCACTGCTTCTTTTCAAATCTTTTTTTTACTTCCCTCGCGACGAGTTAATGGCCTGCTTAGATTCATTCATTTCTGCCTTTCCCCATCGCAACTAAATAAGGAAGGCATCAGCATGAGCAGAAAAGCAAAAAAAAATATTTGATGGGCCTTATTTGAATTTCACTGGTGCTTGGTATGGTATTGGAAAAGTACTCTTGCGAAAAGAGAGTGAGAGTTGTAAAATGTGCATAGGTATCTATTTTGCTTGTGTGTGTGTGAGAAAAAAAATATGTATTCCAATCATTTTCCATTCCACACATGCATGCTTTATTGCTTTTTTAAGGTGATGCGATAATAAAAAATACGAAACGAAATTAAGTGAGTCATTTCTCTCGCGAAATGTATGTGGAAAATGTGTGGCGGGTGATTGGAGTTAAAATGGGCCTAGTTTCTCCATAAAATATTCTTCCGTATTCTGGGAAATTATAGATATTTTTATTTTAGAAAGTGACAGTAGTCCATCTCCGTTTCCTTTGAGGAAGTAGATATGTAAAAGTTTCGGAAGGAGAATATTTTTTAAAGCAGTTCGTTGTGCAATGAAATAACAAGAAACGAAGTAGAAAATAAATGAGCGTTTGACCTTGTTTTGAGAGATGGCTTCCAGAGCTCGTCTTTTCCTCGTCTGCTCATTTTATGAATCGAAGCGTGAATGATGGTTTTCGTTAATGTTTATGTCGATAGGTTCGGTTAGGGAAAATGGACTTTCATTTCTGAAGGTGTGGACTATTCGCATAAATATTCTTGCTACTTAAATACACTCATGACTTTGTTCTCTTCCATACTACTTGGCAAATTAAGTACCTAGTAGTTTTCAGGAAGAAGTCATGCTATGCATAATATGGTGAAAACGATGTGGCTTCGTGTCGAGTTTTGTTTGATTTCTGCCATGCAAAGACATCATGTAAATTTTCCTTAACAATTTACCTCAATATATCTTGTTTGCTTTACGCTGTTTATATTCGTGTTGAAAACGTGTAATTTTCGTTTGACATGATCATTATCATTACTACTTTTTGAGCTGCGCGGAACATTTATTTTACCTTTTCGTGCATTTGCTTTTTAGTTGATTTCGATTCTCTGATTCAGGAATTTCGCTTGAAGGTTTACATTCTTACCGACGCAAATTTATAAATCTTGATTAGTCCAGTTGAATAAAAGAAAATGGATTATGCCTTTTTACAATGATAAATAAACTATTTACTTAATTTTATAATTTCATGTAGAGAAAATTCAAATTATGCAAAATATTTGTATGGTTTTTGTTTTAATTCCAATTTTCTCGTGTTTTCAAAGGTCTCTACCAAAACTCAGCAGCCAAGACGATGAAGGGCCAACTCCGCAGACATTACACCTGACAGGCACCGGGCACTTTGAGCCGATACCGCACAACCATCAAGACTGCGAACGAGTTGTCATCAATGTAAGTGCATTTCAAAATAGAAAAATCCTGGAAGTAGAGCCCTTATTTCAGTACTTATTACGATTTCATTGTTCCGCCACGAGAATAAAAAAAAATTTGATGATGAAGGTGAAGTATGAGCCAGCGGCAAGGGAATAGTAGAGCGCATTTGTGGTAGGGGGAAATAGAGAAAAGTTTTACACCAGGCAAGACGCTGTGCTTTACCACATACCATTCCACTAGCACCACCACTACATCGCAATCATAATCATCATCATCTTTCCCGTCGTCGTCATGATGAACATTGTGGGAGAAAGTGAGCGCTGGCTCTAGCTCCTTTTGTTTTTTCGGGGAAGCTCGGCGGAGTACTCTGACTCAAAGATGTGAAGATCACGAACACATACGACAGGATTGCATGGCCACTCTATTTTTAGATTGCTCTTTTTTTCTCACTCACGTAATGTGATCTAATTTAACGGAACAATATATTACGTATGCGAAATTGGAGAGGTAAAAGGCGATACACGCAGTTTTAAAGTAAAGTGATGTTATTTCACTTTCTCACTCTCCTTCACTTGACGCTGTCTCAGCTTCAATTTGGACTCTGATGAGCTGGAAATGTCTACACAATACTTAATTCTTAAGTAAGAACGTGTAATGTAGCGTGCAAGTAAAAGTTGATGTGTGATGGAAAATAAAAAAGCATGCTTTGGTGGAAAGTGGGGAAAACGTTGTTAGTGTCACCACACAAACTAAACTATATAGAGCTTATCATACTTACGCAATTTGTTCAGCCCATTTTCGAGGAAATAATTTTTTAAAGTTTCACTCGGAAAAAAATGGACAAGTGAAAGAGATGGATGCTGGGAAAGAAAACAATGAAAATGGACAGGGTGATTTAAAAAGTAAAATAAAAGCGTGGTTAGACGTCACATTTAATTTTCTTGTTGATCCTGTTAGTGGCAGGTGATCTTGGAAGAAAGGGGAATGAGGAGGGAAGGGGCTAATAGAAATGAATGGGATTTTATCCGTCTTATTGTTCGAAGAAGAAGTCGCCGATTCAGCCTCCCTCCTAATAAATAAATGAAGAATGGACCAGAGCGTTACGGGAGTATAAAATGGGATTATTCATGTGAAAATTGATGTGAATAAATGATTATGTGACGTAGTTACCACTTTCATGGCTCAGGGGAGCTGACAGTTTTGCCGGAGCAAAGAACTTCATATTTAAGTAAAAAAATAGAAGAATGCTTTAAAAAAGCATGCAGAATTAATGTGACGAGCTGAATTGCGAGAAGGTAGTGTTGGGAGAGCTGGCAACGATTAGGAGAGTGGCCAAAATGAATGAATAAAGTGAATAAAAATTTCACGCATGAATCATAGTCTCGGGAAAAGTCGAGCTTGCTTCACATGAGTAATTTTTATACTTTGATAATGATGAGATGAGCAAGTGCCAGGGAAATGCATTGTGCTGTTGAGGGTATGTATGTACTGAAAAATGATTTGTTTATTTTCTTGTCTCTTTTTGTAGGTGAGCGGATTAAATTTTGTTGATTCGAATAAGAGTAGATAAGGGCATTTTCGAGCTAAAGGTACATAATGTTATTGAAGAAGGGATTTAAAAGTACTTATGTGCATTCTGTCCTGACATTACAGGGAAGACGAGGGTTTCATCAAGGAGGAGGAGAAGCCTCTTCCTGATAACCTGTTCCAGCGGAAAGTATGGTTGTTGTTCGAGTACCCGGAGAGCTCGCAGCAGGCTCGAGTGGTGGCCATTATTTCGGTGTTTGTGATCCTCTTGTCAATTGTTATCTTTTGCCTGGAGACACTTCCCGAGTTTAAACATTACACGCTGCACCAAGTGACGAACAATACAACATTAGTCGAAGAAGATGAAGTGCCTGACCTCACAGGTATGTAATTATGTGAAGGAGATCTCACTTTCTCCCCCTTTTTTACTTTTGGCACTGGAGCTAAAATGAGCACGGATAAGTGGTAATTCTAAAACGTGTGTATTTTTTGTTTGCGTTTTTTGCAGATCCCTTCTTTCTCACCGAGACGATATGTATAGTGTGGTTCTCCTTTGAGTTAATCGTCCGGTTTCTCTCGTGTCCCAATAAACTGTTATTTTTCCGTGACGTTATGAATATCATAGACTTGATAGCAATCATTCCGTACTTCTTGACACTGGCCACCGTCCTCGCTGAGGATGACAACGAGCCGATCGTCCCTAAGACGAAACAAGACTCCGCCTCCAACCAAGCCATGTCACTCGCCATTCTCAGAGTTATACGATTAGTCAGAGTTTTCCGAATTTTCAAGCTCTCCAGACATTCTAAGGGACTTCAAATCCTCGGAAGAACTCTTAAGGCTTCCATGAGAGAACTTGGATTGCTCATTTTCTTCCTTTTCATTGGTAAGTCCATTCCTCAAATAAAAATATTCAAGTGCACCATCATTCTATTCTTATCATCATGGTGCCCTATTCTCATGAGTACTGTTTTCTCTTGAGTACTATTACTAGTAAACTTTCCCCGATATAATCAGCATCAAAATCAAATTCACAGTAAGACATACTTGCAGTAAGTGGTAGGGACTCGTACATAATACGCTGCATCTGTATCAACTTTTCCTATTTTACTCTTCTCGTTTCGAACAACACACTTCAGTTGCTCCGCCCGCAATCAAATCCGATTTCACCATCTTTCTATAATAAAACGTTATTATGATTAGCATAATATTGTTAATTTTATCGAGGAGGAAGTTGGACCGGCTTCAACGAACGCTAATTAAACTCGCTCACCACACAGTCCTTCTCCTTTCTCCGTTAATCAAACTTTCTCTTTTCCCTCTTCTCACCCACCCTTCCGATCCTATTTTTTTCTTTTTAATTACTCCAACTCTGAAATGAGTCTGCCTGATCCACTCAATCAATTAAATTCGCACGAGTGACATCATAAAAATTTCTTCTCTCGCTCATCCAAATCCAATTCCATTCTGCTTCCAATCGACTCCTCTCAACCTTTCCCCTTTTATTTCCTCGAAATAAGGTTACATCTCATTCTCATCATCACAATCATCGTCATCCTCTCTACTTCCCAACTCGAATTTAAAAAAGCATAATATAGTTGTTGATGATTTTGTAAAGTCAACAAAGGGAATAGAGTGAAAGCAATCATCAGCAGCTTGAAGTTCACTCAAAACTCACGAGTAAAAGCATGGGTAATGCAATAGTCGAAACAAATTATCATGATGGAAAACCTCTCATTTCCCTTCCTTTTTTTCTCGCGAATTTCAACCGTAAAGAGAATAATATTATGAAAAAGTGTCGAGAAAGTTAGGGAAAGCATGAGAATCAAACATGGACGTAGGAGTGAAAGCCATGCCTGGCCTGAGTTAGTTTGCCTTGTTGTTCATTTGGGAGAAGTGGTGCATCTTTTTTTCCTTCACACTCATTCATACATAATAAAAAAGTGGCAGTGCTTGTTACCATGAATAATAAAGGTTTGCGTGTGTAATGGATTCGTCGGATATGTATGAATGAGGGATTATTAGTATGCATGTCACACACAAATAAATGAAATGAAAAGAGCTAGAGCGTCAACTTCAGGCCAAGATCTCAATTATATTATTCCCTTATTCAGGGGAAAAGGGATTAGTCCTAACAAGTGTATCTCCACTTTCTCCTTATATATTAGTTATATACATACAAACACACTCCATGAATTCCCCTACTAATTCATTCCCTGAAAATTTTATAAATTGAGAGGCTTGATTATGCTTGAAGCTCACTTCATTTATGCTATGAAATGTGTGAATAGAGCAAAAAAACTATCGTGTTGGAAAAGCGATACATACTAGATGCATTGATACATAATTAATTCAAGATTTGGAGCGCATGTTTTCCACACCACTACCACTATCACATCATTCACGGCAAGGTTATAGATGGAAGCGCATTTAGTTCATGTAGCACTTCCTGTAGGTGATTGTCCATGTGCTCTCGGTCATAAGATTTTCGATTTTCACCATCCGAGCGTCATCATCATCATTAAGCATCGTTTGTTTGGCATCTATAGTTTTCGTAGGCAGTCCACTCGGTCACTAATTACATTTCATAGTAATTTACCAAATGGTGTGTGAATGTATTGCGTGCAACGTGTTTATGTTTGTGTTCTGTATTACTATACAATTCATGTATTATTATTCACCTTCTTCGTCGTCGGTATCGTCTTCAAAATTTCCAGATTATTCTTCAGTCTTTTACTACGTGTCCTTTTTGCACTTGAGTGTATTTTCTTATCTTCTCTTATTTTTTTTATATTTTAAATGTTGTTTAGATAATGTGAACACTTAAATGTAACATGATTTACATATATCCCGTGATACGAAAAACGTCCATTTCTTTTACCTTGTTCATGTCTTTTCTCCAGGAATTGTTCTGTTCTCAAGTATTGTATACCATTGCGATGCGCAAGAATACGGGTCTACGTTCAGGTCCATACCTGATGCGTTCTGGTGGGCCCTTATCACTACCACTACAGTGGGATATGGCGATATGAGGTAACAGGGCTTGAAAAGCGCCGTCCAGATTGAGTTGATGCCGTCTTGTTCCCCCTTCTCTACTTATGTATTCTATTTTGCCCCGTCGTTTCTATTTCCTTTTTTTCTTCTTCTAAAAAAATATATTGAAACAAGGCAGTCCTCTAGGATTCCCGTTGTATCTATTTATATTATGTATATTTTTTTTTATTTATTTTTAATATGCGTATTTCCATTTCCATTAAGCCAATATATTATGTGTATAAACAGTTTTATTTTCTCTCTTATGAAGCGCACCTGTGTCTATCTCTTCCACTTGAATTGTGAGAACCAAAAAATGAGTGATGGTTTTTAGACGTGTGACCCTCTCTATATATTTTTGTGTAGATTGAATTAATATTCTTAAAAAATGAATCTCTTGAAGTGTTTCTCTCTCTCTTGTGTTCATGTTTCATGCTTTATTTATCTGTCAGTGTGTTTCTTGCGTTTCCTTTATCGCATTTCTATGTATTTATTCAATGCAATTTTCGTTGAAAGGACTGCTCTGCTCTCGTCATTGTGTGCTCTTTCTATGTCGCCGTCCGTTTCACTCACTGTCGCATATTATAAATATGAAAGTCAGATGTCATCGTGTCATTTCTTTCGCGTGTGTGTGTGTTCTCTCTTCCTTGCTTACAAAACCACTTTTCCCTTTTCCCCGTCGTGGATATAATAACTTGAGTGAATGCTTCCTTGTCTTTCTCTCTGCTTTAACTATTTTTGCTGTGTGTATGTATGAATGTGATTTTCGAAACATGTTGTCCCACTTAAAGAATCAAGGTACAATTTTTTTTGGTTTTATCACGACAATAAAGAAAGTTCAGGATGACATGACATGATATCATACTTATGTATGTCGCGCTGCTGAGAATGTCAACATCAACTCTTGAGGATGCATCATATAAACAATGAAAAAGGCATGTATGTAGGTATTTAAAAATATGTATATTCTGGTCTGTCAATAAAATAGTTAAAATACATCATCATGGCTCATCTTGAGGATAAAAATGGAATTGGAAATCGAATGGATTGGTTTCATATGAAAAAAATAGAATGAAATTGTATGTTTTAAAGACCGCTCTGCCAATCACTATTTTGCTGTTCTTGCAGGTGTGGTTCTATTTTCAAGTGCTGTCTACTTCGCAGAGGCCGGCACTGAACATTCTTACTTCAAGTCTATTCCCGATGCATTCTGGTGGGCGGTCGTTACCATGACGACAGTGGGCTACGGTGACATGACGTATGATGATCCAAAAAAAATATTATATTATTATTCCGTTCTTTTTCCTCTTTTTTCGCATTTCATATTTAATGCATTAACACCAACTACTTCTAGTACTACCACAAAAAATTGCATAAGAAACTAGCAATAGCATAACAAATTTATTTTTCTTTCTCCCTTTCAAACACTAACTTTGTCTGAAAACAAAAGCTCACAAATAATTTCTTTTCGTTCTTAACTCACAAAAACTAATGCAGAATGGAATATGTAATTTCTTTTTTTTCTCTCTCTCTATCTCTCTCTCTCTTTCTCTTCTCATCTGCACATGCGAAGGATTACTAATATAAAAAAGCAAAATTGAAAAGTGTGCTTAAAGTACTCTAAAGTAAATTTAATACCTTTCTCCTAATGTTTAGTCCGTAGCACGGGATAGACGAACAAATAAGACCATAATTATTTTATTCCTTTCACTCTTGTCAAGCGATTGTCACTTTTTCCACCTCACAAATTCCTTCCACGAAGAAAGGATCTATCTACTTACCTTACATAAGTTTGAAAAAAAATATCCCCACTTTTTTATTACTAGAAGCGGGAGAAGCTTCCCGTAAATAATTGACATAAGTAGATTTACTTAGTTGGATGGGGAGAAAAAAAGAAGTCCGTTACTAACTTACATGACAAGGCTTTTTCTATCTCTCTCTCTCTCACTCCGCCAAAACTTTTTCCCCTCTGTATGCGGCTCTATCTCCCGAGAAATCTGCAATGATCATATCATCATGATCATGAAAAGCAAATAGGAACAATAGTTTGCCTTCCCCTGATTGGAAATGTTATGAGAGACAATGAAAGGAAAGAGATCGTTCCGTTCCCACGAAATATTTTCGTTTCCCTATAACCATCGAGGAAATTGTCTTTTTATTTGTCACAGTTGTCGTATTAATAATGGCATAGTGATATGATCTTGTGATGATGACAATCACATTTTTATTAGTTCAATCGGATTTTGTGAGTGTTCTGCCACACACATTGAGCCTTTCTTTTGTCCCAATTTTTTTCCCTCTCTCTCTCTTTCGCTCTATATATAAGTAGGATGAAAGGCACTCAAAGCTCTGCGGAAATCCCGTGAAAGTGAACAAGTCAAAAGTTGTGGTACATTATTATTCTCTCGATGGAAAAACAAAACTTGTATAGTCGTTCCTCGTAATTCTCTCTGGAAAGGCCTTGAAGAAGCTATAGAACGAGTTTTTTTATATTCCCTTACAGTCTCCATGGAAAAAAATATATATTTTATGCACTAACAAAATTTATCCAATGATTTCACCTGTTCTGGTTGACAATTCTCAGCACTCTCTGACTAAAAAAGAACTAATCTTCTTGTGTAACCTTTTCGTAGTTTATGCTTTTCTACTTTAGTATCTATCTCACTCACCTTTTCTCTCTCTCTCTCTCTCTCTCTAGTTTTTACGAGCATTTTTCTCTTCTAGAATTAATCTCATTTATTTTGTAGATGTAAGCCTGTGATATGTATATTACTACGTAGCTACAATAGTTATTTATGTACATATGGTATGAAGTTAAACACTGAATTACAACTTTCAATAGCTTTCCTTTTTATCATTTCCTTACTTATTCTTACTAACTTATGTATACTGCTTGCCTCAGATTCTTATCTTGAAGCATATCTCCCGCAATTAGGGCTTATGTGTGAATAGCTTGGTTTTTACTATACTTCTTTTCTTTCTCTCTCGCTTCATTTGCTCTGATACGACTCTGACTCTCTGTCATCTCCATAATCTTCTCCTGTCTTAAAATGGGGTTTCATTGTTCTTCTTTTCTCTGTCTGTCTGTCTCTCTCTCACTGCTTTCTCTCTCCGCTCTTGTGTAACGGCGTGCTCGACACGGAAATTACAGGCCGGTGGGTGTCTGGGGTAAGATAGTCGGTTCATTGTGTGCCATTGCCGGTGTCTTGACAATCGCTTTACCTGTGCCTGTCATCGTATCCAACTTCAATTACTTCTACCATCGTGAGACAGACCAGGAGGAGATGCAGTCGCAGAACTTTAATCACGTCACAAGCTGTCCCTACTTACCCGGTACATTAGGTAAAACCAAATAATTTTCTTTCAATGATTTATCTATCGCACACGAGCTAAATAATTTTTTATGGGATATGGAAGAAGAGTATGAAATTGATGATGATGATATGAGCATATTATCGAATAAAAAAATGTTTGATCATGTTTTCGTTGATGATGACGATGATATATGTATGATTACGTAGGGTATTCGAATCCGGACGCCGGCTCCATTTCCGAGTCATCCTCGGACATCATTGAGCTGAACGAGGCAGAGTTGACGAAGAAGCTCGGGAATGCCAACCCATCCAAGCCTAGAAATAGCTGTACGCCTCGTATAGAAACAGACGTTTGACCACACGGTATGACCACTTCTTCTCTACTTCTTCCTCCTCCTTCTCCTTTTATTTCACGTACGTCTCTCTTTTTTTACACACAAAAAAAATATTCTTTTCTCACACTCACCAACAATGCTATCATCTTTGGCTATTGTCTTTTACTTATTCTCTCTCCTTCACTTTTAATTTTCAACTTGCTTTCTTTTCTTCATGCAAATTTCGTTTACCATGCCATCACGCCAGCTACATATATTTATTCCCTGTGGGGAGTATCCTTGGCATTTTACATTCATTGCTAACGTGGTACGTATGTACGTTCTCTGTTCTCGAAAAGAATTCTTTTTTTTGAAGGGGTGCCTTTAAATTCTTGTCATTCGTCATTTGAGCGTTAAAGTTTTTTTTCCTAAGACTGAAAAAAATCAAAACGATTTTTTTTCTCAAATTAGTGTTTCTAGAAAAGACATAAAAGTTGAAATGGTAACATTGCCTCACAACAACTATATAGAAAGCAGTAGCACCCAACCCTTTTTACTGGACAAGGAGGAGAAATGCGGCTCGTCTTCCTTTCACTCTTCCGTAATAAACATAATGCACTCTCATGAATATAATAAAAAAAAGTCCTTTCGTTCAAATAATAAACATTTCTTTATTGTAGTTTACATAAAAGTTCCTTTTAAAAGTCGAATAAAGATGCATATAGAGCATCCGCCTAACTTGTTATAGGACGCCTTATTTACGAATTTTGAAGGGAAAAAAATTGCATTTATATCGACATTAGAGGGAATAGAGAAAGAAAGAAACGAAGTAAATATCTTTTCCTCTGAAAGCCTTTCCTCTCTCCTCATGTTGCGTATTGAAATAGTTAGCGGAGGAACTTTTAAAAAAATGAATAAAAAACATGAGCTTGAGTATTGCTGCCCTTGTTACACTTTTTTTTTTTTTCTCTCTCTCTCTCTCTCTCACTCTCTTTCCCTTCCATGTTCTTAGGTTAAAACGCATCTTGTGGAGATTATAACGAAGTGAAAAACTAGGAGAAAAAAAAGGTTCCTATACTTTTCTCATACAGGACATATTTTTCTCGTTGGAGGGAGCACATGCTCTCCCATTCAGCATAGCAGCGTTTTCACTTCGCTTCTAGGAAAGCCAAGGTTTTGACTGCTTTCTCTCTCTCTCTTTCCTCTCCCTCTTTCTCCGTTATGGATGGAGGAACTACAGTTGATTCCAACTTTTTTTGGTGCAGAGACCACTGAGAAAACGCTGCATTGATATTGATCCAGCCGCTGAGGCAAAAAAAACAGTAGCACAGGAATGAAAGCATGATACAAGTGAAAAAGCCCAATGGCTTTCATTCCTCTACAAGGAAAAGATTTTTCATGCAAGAAACCCTTTTCATTTTCTACGTTCCCGTAAGAACTTCTCCTCTTTTTTACGTGTGGAATGAACATGAACGATGAGCGTGGATCATCATCATCGTCCTCCTCCTTCTTCTTATGATCACGATAACTTTTCTCCTTTATTTACTCCCCGACATAAAAACATTCTTTGTGTGAAAGGGAGGAGAAAATAAAAAAATCTCTTGCATTGTGATCCTCTTATTCTTCGTCTACTTCCTCTATCTCTCCCAAAAATAGAAACACTCTTTTTCCCATCTTCCATCCCCGTCGTCTTTCCCACCCTCATCTCCCTTTTTCTCTAGCCATTCTCCTAGAGAGAGAGAAAAACCGGCGGCCCTGGGAGAGAAAAAAAACTTTTCCTTAAAAACACATTCTCTTTTTTTTCATACAAAATAGCCCTTGTAAATTTTAAATTTACCAGGTCCTTTTACCACTTTCACAATTTTCATGAATTAATAATTTATAATGGATTACGGGATTTCAAATGGGTTGCGTGTACCGTCCTCCTCCTCCTCTTTTCCAGTAATAGGTGATGGGGTATAGAGAACAGAATAATAGCTTTCTTCCTGCAATCTCACATTGTTGGGGGAAAATCCCTTTTTTTAAATAATGCACAAAAGAGTTCTTTACTTTTATTTCACATTCCGTGTGATACTATATACTAAATACATAGTTTCTTTTTTCAAAGGGCTCATTTCCGCTCTGAAGCTGATTTCCCCTCTTTGTTTCTTTTTTTTCTAGAGAGCGATATCTTCCTGAGTACTTGGACTTTTACTACTGCTACTGCTACTACTGCTACTTCAATTATTACTACTACTATTCTTACTACTACTACTACTATTGTAACTACAATTGCCATGTCAACACGTAGAGACGAGGATGAATCAATTTCAACTGATGATACTATTATTACCATTATTGCTATCATTATTACAAGTTTAACTAGCGTTCTTACTACTGCAGCCAATAATATTATTATTACTATAGTTACAACTACTACAACTATCGCTACTCTACTCCTACCTACTTCTAAGGACACATACATACACCAAAGCAAACAAAAAACTCTACTACTACTTACACAACTCTCATCGTCAAATTTTATTACTACAACTTACGATTACTCCAAACTCTTCTATTCAATTTTTTAATAGGAAGACAACAACAAAAAAAGCAGCATATATGTACTTTATTAATGAAAAAAAAACGCAAATTTCATTCATTTATTCTCCGATGGTAATGATTCATCAAGAAGACATTATCATCTGAACAAACAAAAAAATCGTTTTTTAAGTTTTACGCAAGAGAATCTATATATATATATAAAATATATATAGAGGTACGAAAGATACTGAAACTTTGATATAGAATTATGGAAAAAAAATCGCCAAGATATTTAAGATATTATTATTATGTAACATACTTAAAGCTACCTTTCTACAAAAAGGATTTCTACTGTTGTTTATTGCCACGACTTCTTCATTATTAAGAAATATATTATATAGTAGGATTAGATAATTATTACTATATAGTACTACTAAAACAGTAGCTTTAAAAAAACGTTTAATTTTTACTCCGGATATTATGGATAGATATATTATGCATACGTGGGACGGATGTGGAGGGTGTCGATTTTTTAGAAACAAATTTACCTTTACTTCGTTTTTACTAATTTAAATAGATATACAATGTAGGATGATGGTTAATTGGTATTGCACTTACCTCCTCCTCAACAAACAAAAACAATATCAGTTGTCTTGTCGGTGTCAACATTTCTTTTTCTCTCAGAGATTTACAAGGACTCGAAAATTCGTTTCGTGAGAATTTTTATTTTGAACATCATGAGAGTGTATTTCCATCCACACGTGGAAACCATGAAAACTATAGGTATTTTTTAACATTGCTCCTTAAATTTCTGTTCCCTTCCATCAAAGGCCATTTGAAGAGAAAAGAGCAGCAGCGGTTGATAAGTTGATATGATTATGTAGTTGTTGCCTGTCATATTTAAAAATTATAAAATCTGCATTTGAAATTTTAGAAATAAATGACGACAACCAACCATGGCATAGGTTTAGATTTAAAAACAAAGACATTTGGCCCTGCAAATTTTGCAAGGATGGACAGAACAGACATTTGAAAGTATGAAGTGGAACCATGGAAAAGGAGAGAACTTTTGATTAGTTTACTGACCATGCATTTTTATTGTAGCTACTTTTGATTTTCAAGAATTGGTGCCGGGGTCAAGTCCATTTTTTGGAGGTCTGAGCAACTGAGTAATGAATCCCATTGCATTTCAAGTCTTTAGTCAGGTCATGTCAATTGTACCAAAGCAAAAACGATGAAAATCAAATGTGAACAAATCGACCGAATCTTTTGTCTTCATCCTCGAGTGTGTAGTCTTAAAATGTGAATGTGTTTGAATTATACTAAAAAAACAAGTGGTGTTTCCGAAATTGAAAGTTTCACTCTTCTCCTTTTCATTTCCAAAGTGGATGCGATATGAACAACGATTTCATGAAATTATGCGATTTCCTGCGTGTGCAATCAAATCATGACATGGGCTTTTTTTTGAAAAATGTTTTCTTGTTGGTTATTGCTTCGATTGTGGATGATATGATGATGTGTAAGTACCATGAGGCTGGTCTACTCTCAGGGATATTTTTCTTTATTTCTCTAAACTGAATATGGACTGGGGAAATATATACCACGAAAAAAATTTCATTCTCTTCTCACTTGAGTTCGTTTTCACAGTGGAGAAAGCAAAGCAATCTATGTATTTGCTCGAAGAATGACATCATCTTAACAGCCTCGCTAAATACATGTTCTCATGGCACAAAAAAAAACAATGAAAAAGGATGAAGCCAAGTTGGGAGATTTTTTCTTGCTTTTTTATAAATAAAACCTGATAATTCTATTATAGTTTAATGTGGTCATTTATCCTGGGCGTTTATAAATACTTTTATGCCAAAAAAAGGAAAGAGGGGAAAACGTCTCTACAAAACAACTTAAAATTATAATAATATTTAGTGTATGTTAACGTGGGTGAAAAAATAACAATTCAATTTACGAGTTTTTTGAGATGTGTATTCAGAATTCAGAGTAACAAGTTAATATGTGCATGGTCATATTATTATGTATACCCTTACAAAGGTCAACAGACTTTGGTTGTATCATAGAAAGACAGACAAAATGTATAGGATTTTTTTCCCTAGGTTTTTTCCCCGTCAACCTAAATACCTATCCGAAATCCTCATGTATTTCCAATAGAGGAAGAAGAAGTGAAGGTGTAATAATAATAATATGGATTTTTAGATATTTTTTATTGAGTGAGCTGTGTGTGATCGTACCTTTTACTTCCACAAGGGTATATTCTTACATTATTTTTATTATTGAAAGAGCAAGTGGTTGTTTTCACTCTACCTCCAAAATTTTCACGCGAAAAAATTACAGGTTATTATTGTAAATTGTATGGTGCCGCATGTTTGAAATCTTATGTACCGTTGTACCGCGCCCGCCTCGCCCGCCGCCGTTGTTTGCTACAATATCTGATTTTCGTTTCATGAATGACATGTTGACTCATGTGATAATACAAATCCATCAAGAATCAAGAGAAAAAAATATATTATGCACTTACAAATATATTATGTAACCTTATATTTATATTTATGTATAACCTCTATTATCCACCAATCGAAATATCATTTAAGTATATTATATCGATGTATGTAAATTGTAAACATAAACTACTTGTAATACGTAACACCAAACCTAGTTTTTAAATATTTATACCTATGAGTGACGACGATGACGAAGCATTTTCCCCTACGAAAACAAAACTTCTCATGAAAAGAAAATGTTTTTCACTTTTTATTTCGTGATAATGACCAGATATAATATTTGCACCGAACTACTACTCTATATGTATGTAATAACAATAACGGAAGCGGGGAAAGTGTTGTTCTTGGTCAGTCCATATTATATTATGCCTCTCGTACTCAGTTAGTCCATAGGCAGTGGTTTATTTTAGAAGTCTACCAATACATATGCGTAGATCTCTCCCGTTCGTTCGCTGTTCTTCATTTTTACTTCCGAATTCATTACATAAATGGGTTCCTTCCAATCGATGGAGTGTGGTTTGGTGCTACCTGAATCTTTATGGTTTCCCTGTAATTTTTTTCAAGAATTTTTTTATGGAATGCAGATGAATTTCTACATAAATATTATGGTGCCAACAAGTTTTTAAAAAAAATGTAATTGAAACTCTTGTAATATCATCGAATGATGTCGATTCTTCTTTGTGTGTTACGCATCATCTCATTAACAAAAAAAATGTTGAATGAAGGTAGAAATAATTTATGAATTTAAAACGATGTTAATGTTTACACGCGTGCATGTGAAACTGTGAAATGGATGTACCCAAAAGAAAAAACTCAGATAGAATCCATAGAGATAGAATTCGTCATAGTTTTCTGTTATATTGTATCCTTGCAGACCATTTTATCTTTTATAAAAATCAAAAAGGAAACTTCGAATCTGTCTTCATGAAAAAGAAAATTTCACTGGACGTTGAAATGTGCATTAGAGAACATTCAAACAGACAAAAGGAATAATACGTACAGATGCACATTTCACAAAAAATATGTGGATCACATCACTCAAATCTCGCCCGCGGTTTCATCTCATAAAAATACAAAATTAATACGTGGACAAGGAAAAAAGAAAGAACAAATTGTACTTATACTCACTCATTCATAATTGCTCTCAATATCTCTCTCTCACTCACTCACTCACTCTCTCCTTCAGACTCTAATAAATTCGTTCACAAATTAAATCCATCCAATTTACCAAAGAAAAATTCCTACTCCCAGATCCCTATTCACAAACATAAAGAGAAATCTGTAGAGTTGACAAATTCTTAAAAAAAAGTGTATCTCAGGCTTAAAATTAACGAAAAAAAAGATATTTGTTTCCCGTAAAGCAGCCTTCACATCTGCAGAAAAAAAAATATTTCAACGAGCCAAAACTATACTACGATGTTTGTAGATGAGACTACTACTCAATTTAAAAAGACAACACAACCAAGTTTTTGAGAGCGAGAAGTTCATGTCATCTGAAATCACGGTTTCATGATGAATCACTTTTTTCCAAAAAAAAGAGAAATTAAGTAAAGTAGACTGACTGACAAGAAGAAAAAAAACAACGCCTCTTTGTACTTTAATGTATTCCGGCTACTACAGTACAGGAGATTCTAAAAAAAATATTGCCTCAATTTAAAAAAAATTATCCTGGTGAAATGTACACACATTGTTCAGCAATATACCTCTCAAAAAAAGAAAGTAAGAAATGAAAGAAATCATCACTTCCTCCAAAACAAAAAAATATTTATTAAAAAGAAATCTCTCTCGCCAGCTCATTGTCGCTTGCGTATATTCTCAACGCGCTCGCAGTTCACAGAGATAAAAAAGAAGAAGCCTCATGCATTTAAAAATTATAATCGAAACTGTCTCTCTATCTCTTTCTCTTAAACTCACTTAAATCAACAAGCTTGTTTTCTCTAATACAAAATATATAGGATTACATGAAGAAACCATCCATTAAAATTAGATTTTACTCATATAGACAGCAGGTTTCTGTAATAAAACTAAAAATCTTTATCATAAAACATTTTTTAAAAGAACACACACACACACGGATAGTAAAAAAAATTTCAATAATAGTGTCCGGTGAAAATAAAACATTTTCTAAAGACCTCTACCTACACATTGTAAAGTACATACAGTAACAAAAAAACAATTGTACTGATTTCGCTTCACATTATTAAAAAAACGAAATGCAGATACAACGTTGAATAGGTTTATTAAGAAAAAAAGTCACGAAATCGCAATTCTTCTCACAACCAAACCTAACCTGTGCTACACACATTAAAAAAAGTAAATAATAATTATTAGGTACCCTGAAAATCTCATGATCAGTACTTATGTAATTCCGAACACTAATTACTCAAAATAAATTAACACTTTTCGAAAAGAATATTTGAGACCTATGCAAACTGTTGGCGAAAATAAAAATGCAATTTAATATGCCGTGCAGCTTCGTCCTGCCACTGCTTTTAAATAGACTTCGTTAAACGATTTCATGTTGAGTTTAGGCAGAGGCCAAAATACTGGAAATGATTTAGTTTTTGGAAGGAAGAAATATACATGAAACGAATCTAATCTGTTGAGCTAGCAGATTCAATTCAACACTCTCTGTCCATGAGTTGACGAAGAAAAAAAAACTTTTAAACTTCTGCTTTTGAAGAAACCCTTCCTCTTTCCCTCCATTATCCATCCAGAAAAAAAATACACAGATGATGATAGCATTTTCAGAAAAATGAGAGAAAGCTTGTGAATGAATTCTCTTACCTACACTCAGTTTATACCCTTCATGTTCACTGCAGCTACTTAACCGAACTGAAGCTGAAAATTTCAGATAAGTAGGTATGTTTTACGTAAAGGTGGACTTTTCCTTTTTTTGCTTTTATACAATTATGTATTTACGTCCTCCGAAAATATATATTATCTCATTTTCCCATCTCATCTGAAGACGGCAGCCACGGGAGAAAATAATATTTGTGTGGGAGGAAAAAAACGGCGAGGACTCTGAATAAAAAACCTCAACTTACACTCAAAATGAATCTTGAGCTATTATGTATTGCTAGATATGAAAAAAAAATTGAATTACTTTCTGCTGAGGAGAAAGCTCTTTTTCTGATCAAATACATGGCTTTCTTTATTTCTTTGTGTCTTTTCGCAACAATTAAAAGAGGAGATAAAAAAAGTTACATATTGTCAATCGTCAATCAGAATCCTTCCGTTTATCTTTCGCATTGATGAGCGTATGTTGTATGAATTTTATTTCAACTTTTATTGCATTGAAACAAATAAGCGCACGCACGCATGAAAAAATTCCAGAGTGTGTATAGTTTTTTTTGTTTCCAAATCTATAGCCTCCAAAAAGTCATGAAGGAAAAAAGAAACCATCGGATCCAAAGATTACTTATGAAAAAGTGATGATAATGCGAGCGACTAAAAAATATTAATGATCGAAGCGTTAAATGAATTTTATTATTACTACATACATAGTATCGATTGTTACACCAAAACAATGAATCAATTCTAGTCTTAAAAAGTGTTTTCAATATTAAAAGAGAAAATGGTGCAAGAATCGCAATTATTTAAACTGTAGTGTTCTAGCTATAGGCATAGAACTTAGGAAACATTTTTCCGTGTAAGAAAAACAAAAGACGATAAGCATACATAGGTAGGTTAATATAAGTAGAAATTTTTATTCTTTAGTTTCATGTTACTACTGTTCAAGCCATCGTAATATCTACGATTGATAAATAAACGTCTTAATTTGTTACACAGTCGTCATGCAGTCACTAGAATAAAAACAAAACTAATAGATCGATCTATTGGGTACCGTATAAACTTTTTAGTATTCGTATAAAAATATTTGATGAATTTACATGAAAGGAAGGAAAAGGTGTAGAAAGCGCAAGGAATTTTTTTTCGGATGGAATTCTTCATATTCAACATGATATGCAACGAACTACTTCACATTTGAAAACAATTAAATATTATGATATATATGTATATTGATTTTTATTATCAATTGTACTCCTATATAAAAAAAACACTAGTTTTCAACTTCTACTCGATGAACTTTTTTCAGCAAGTTTCAAATGGCCATCGATTGACTGATTGAATGATATAGGAAAGGAATAAAATTATTATTATTATTATTATTACCACTTGACTTATATATTGTAATACATATATAACTGCATAGATTGACTAAGGGTTACGCAGGCGAGATCAATGTAAACGTTTGTACCAACTAAAGCCTGCCAAGTTAATAAAAAAAATACTGCTACAAGTTAAATTAATTCTCTCGTCTTTGTACTAATAAGGTATTTTTTAAACTATACATAGTTTATTTAGTTTAGTCCGCCTTGCAAATTATTTCCATTATTTACGAAGGAGAAAAATGAAGGCCAAGAAATGGTGATCAAATAATTATATAATATTTTTCTGTTTTTTTTTGTTTTCTCATGTGTTTTCTAGAGATTTCTAAGATTTTTAAAATGTGGCAAAAAACCCCCGAAATTCCTTGATTTTGGAGTCCTCCTGAAACGATCATACATATTATTAATATATTTATTGGAATGATATATTATGTAAGCTGAATTTTTTTAGTCAGTTAGTCGTGGTCCTATAATATGTAATTGTGATTTTTCATGATTTTTTTATTTAGCTCTAGAGTAACAACCATTAGTAGAAAGTTGTTCATTGGAATATACATATATATTGGCTGCCAATAATTAATGCAATTTTATTTCAATTTTATTTTTTCCTCTAATGGACTCTTGTGGTAGTACAATATTATCCTGTGTTAACAACGAAGTTGTTTCATTTAGAAAGATGCGTACCAAAGAACGATGTGGATAATGAAAAGATGACCGAACAACAATATCTTCCGGTATAGATGATGATGATGATGAGACATCATAATGTGAAACGTGAAACGAAATCTGCTTACACTTTTTAAACAAATTATATATTATACCCACTTGTAAGTAGAGCTGTAGTTAATTATTTTCAAGCGGTTTGTCTTTGGGTTGGGTATCAAGCAATATTTACAAATAGGGATCTAATATATTATAATGTCACGAGAAAAAATTATAACAAAGCGTGCATGCGTTAGAATAAACTTCTAAAAAACCTTGGACAAAACAAACATACTTACCTTTATTCAACATAATAAAAACTACAACACCAGTTTACATAAACACAAAAAAATCTATATATATATAAAATAAATATATATATCCATACATATATAACGTTTTTTAAAAAGAAAAATTGTTAGCGGCAAGGAAACTTTGAGGTGCTCCTAAAATTACCATAATATTAGGTATATACAAAGCGAATATTTATTACATAAATTTAAGGTATATATATATATATTATGCATGTAAATACAGCGTAAGTTTAATATAATTTGAATAGTTTTAAAATTAATCTCGAACACAGGTACTAAGAGAGAAAAAAGATTTTTTCTTCAAAAAAACATATATATTAAGGGAAATGGGAAATGTTAAGCAAGAGAAATAAACATGCGTTTTTTGGTCTCCTTTTTTAAAAAAAGATAAACGATTATATATATATTTAAAAAATGTACGTAAAATATACATGTTATGATCCCTTGATAATACTTTGACGAATCAAAATAAAAATGGAGTAATAATGTATGACATAATAATAATTATTGTATAATGAAAAAATATATTGTCATTACCTTATTATTATTATTACTACTACAATTATTATTACTTAATTATTATAAATAATATTATATAATATAATTATATCAATGATTATGATGATTCTGATTATTAAAATATAATATAATATAAATATTACATGATATATATCTACATATATCAGGATGATGATGAATATCTATTGAGTGATGATGAATAAAAAATTGATATAAAAATCTGAAACCTGAAGAGACAGTGATGGGTGACGATGGTGCCCTCGAGCTCACTTTCATTTATTCATTTAAAATCTATTGTATGCCTACTAATCATATGCACCGGAGTAAATCAATTTTTTTAGCTGATTTAAGCTTGATGCAAATTTATTCAAATTCAAAAAGCTTTTATGTTCCAATTTCAAATTTTGATACGTTTGCTTTATGCGCATTTGAAAGTTTCCGTATGTAAAATTGTAAAAAAGTGTATGAATACTAGAATCGTTCGTTAGACAAGGAGGATATTGTATTTTATTGATTTTAGATTTTTTTGAAATGAAACAAAGAAAACAGATCTTTTAATGTGACACTAATAAAAAAAAGTTATGAAAGGGCAAATGAAGTTTCGTGCATAAAATCCCATAATCGAAGTATCTATCACAAAAACGTATTAGCTTCCTCTGTAAGTGGAGTATCCATAGGCACTGAGAAGAATAGGCACATGAAAATGTTCCTCTGGTTGTTCGATTTCAAAAACTACTTCAATATACGGATAGAAGGTTTTCTCTCCGCGAGATTGATAATAGCCCAAGGTATCAAAATGGAGTTTGTAAATTCCTCGAGTGAACTCATCCTCTGGAATAATGTTTCCGATTCTTCCATCGGCATTGGTGTACCTATATGAGGAGGAGAGTAGGCAAAGGTAAGGATAAGACAGACAGACCTCCCCGAACCTTTTAAGTCACCGGTTCAAACTTACTGCTCCGAAATATGGTTCCACCCTCCATTTGCGCCTTGTTTCGAAAGAGTGACCTTTACGCCGGCAGCAGGACGACCGATAGCTGTATCTAAAACGTGTGAAGTTAAGGGATTCGGGTTGGAAGGCATTTTGGATGGGGATGAATCAGATTCCTGGAAAAATTCGCAGATAAATGGCGACATTTCGTTGAGATTTATTATTTAAGTATATTTATGCACAAAGTATGCATTATTAGTATACGATAGGATATTTTACACACTGTAGTAGGCTTAGACTCAAATCGCGCAGGACGATCCATGACAAAAAATATCGCAAATAGGAAAAGG
>JAHZNI010002253.1:0-11780 GCA_027744415.1 Seira ritae | reverse complement strand
ACGCCTATACGGCGATGTGTAGGTACTCTGTATTACATTATTATGCGAACCGGCATAGATATTTCTACTCCGACTCCGACAGATTAGAGCTGATTAATACAAGGAAAGTGTACTGATCATAGCGTTGACATAATATAAAATTTATTTGGGTTGACTAGTTAGCATTTTAAGTTTTTAAGATTTAGTATGAAATCCAAGTGGCCCAGGTCCAGATCTATGTATGTGTTACTTATACCCGGAGAAATCCTAAACTGAGAACCCTACTGTTTTCACAAATTGTTAATACAGAACTGGAGGAATTAACGGTTGATCGGGACAACAAATGCATGGTCTTTTACCATGTAAAAGAAAGCAGGCGAACACTACATGGAAAAATTTCTAAATCGCTTAATTTAAGTTTAGAGGTCGCATCTCGAAGCCAAACAACATCAATTCTAGCGAGTTCTTTCGAACCGCTCGCGAGTGCTCGATAAGTTCATTGATTGAAGCCTGCCACTCTGTTAACCACGTTCAATGATTTCACTTACACTTGAAACATTCAAATTGCCAAAATTAAATCTGATGCGCAGGAGCAAATCAAAAATTTTTTTATGCGAGCTGAAGTTGAACATTTTTTCAGCTAACCAATAAGAAAGCTCCGAGCGAGTTGTAGTTTCAGGGGGCGTATTCATTTAAGTTACGGGATCCCTATTTACGGTTTATAGGAAGGCGTTTGCAAAATCCATAACCAAAAGCTTCCAGTTCTGTATTAAAGTCATTTCAGGGAATGTAAAATCACATCGGCTCTGGACTGAATTATTTACTTATTACAGTGTTTATTTAATTAATTATTCAGCTCACTATTTTTTCTCTTTTTCAAACGAAGTTTGATATGGATGACTCTTTCTCCAGCGTATTATATATATTCATAGATTCACTCAGTGTTCTACCGTAATAGAGTTAAATTTTAGGAATAAAGATTTAATTACTGATGAGGAGGGAGACGAACACAATGTTACAGATACAAATATGACTAGGAAAATTTATAAAGGTGTTTTCCTCTTGTTTCAAATGGACTTGGTCGCGTACGTACGTGTTCCATGAAACACTTCCCAGTTTCGAATTTTTTCATGGTGAACCAAACCAAATCACAACCACCCGAACATTATAAATGTATTACTAGTATAAACGTGAATTTGTATAATATTTACCAGAGAAAATAAAAAATGACGACGAGTATTGAGAAAAAAATTTTATTGAATAAAATGATAATATCCTTTAATATAAATCTGTTATGTTGTATACATTACATTACATACATAAATCCACAAAAGAAAGATAATGCGATGATATGATGATGATACCCATGGTATAAAAACTCCATTGTTATCCCCCTGAAAAAAGTTTTTTCTTTGAAATAAAATATACGAACCTTGTATCGTCTATTTACTAAGTATTTATTATGCTAATTACTACACTTAATTTATTCATTGTTTCCCCGTAATTCTTGCAATTACAAATGGTTCATTAGTACATATATATTTCCGTTTCATTTCCGTAACCGTAACAAACAAAATATTTTGAAGGTAGGAAATCATTAATCGTTTCCGTTTCCCCGTCCCATTTTTCTCAGCGCCCTGTCTCCAAAATCAAATGAAGAGGAAAGAGTAAAACAAATTTATCTATTTTCCTCTGCATATTATTTATTTGTATCATATTTGCGCTTACCTGCACTCTGGCCAGAAGACAAGCCTTGTGAATCCGGGTCTTTATTCCGACGACTCCGCTTCGCTGGCGGAGGCAAAGGAGGACTTGACACTGGAGACGGAGAATGATGATGGGGTTTAGGAGGTGCGTACTCCTTTGAACTGCTCCCACCCCGGAAAACAAACGCTGTTGGACTGAATACTTGCATCTCTATATTCTAATTTAGCAGAAAAGGAAAAAGAAACATGGATTGAAACTGAAATGAAGATTTAGTAGGGGACGCATAATGCAGTTTCATGACGCCTCACGTCTCAAAGGTATAATTTATTTTAGCAAGCTTGCTCGAGCCGTTCGTGAGACCCGGATGTGTATGCATTTGAATGTAAAATTTCAAACATTGAATCTGCTGCGCATTCTAGTCAAACGCCAACGAAACATATTGCCAGAGACGTATTGCTACCCTTAGGAGGATTTAGTTGGGTAAGAGGAGTAGGTACATCATATCACGTACCTGTGAGCTGTGATATTCATCAATTTGATTTTTGACAGACAACCAAATTTTGTCTTCCTTCAGAAGCTTCGTGACTGCATCAATGTCAGGATACATTACACGATCCTTATCCCAAGCCCTGGAAAATATTTTGCATAATAAATATATTTTTTCATAGTGTAGTATCGTTGCCCCAGTTTCATATTCAATTTATTAAGCACTTCATGAAAAAAAAATTATTGAGCATCATCATCTCATAATCATAATATTGAGCACAAGGAGAACTTTCCGATCCAATAAACTTGACAATTTAATAATGGGGTATGAGGAAGTGCTTTTAAGAATAGATCGTCATGATCATGATCACCATCATCATTCATCCGTAGTGGATTGGATGATAGCATTATATATTAAAGCTGAAGTGGAAGGGAGAAAGTTAAGAGAAATCTGCATGTCTCATCTCGACCTTGGCACGATCTCCTTACCTGACAACGGATCGAACAACTCTGTACACTTCCTCCAGTGGCGTGGTTGTCTTCAAAGGCCTGAGGAACTCGATCGCTTGACAAGCAGCGAGCAGCTCGATTGCAATCACCCTCTCCACGTTTCGTACTACCTGTTGTGTTATTGAAAGGACGAGAACATACGGATGAAAATGTAAAATTGGAAGACACACATTTCCGGAGAAAAAACAAGTGCATTAATTTGATTTTCTGGACAATATCTATTCAGCAATAGATTCTCGCTCTGAAAATAGCTTAAATTTCTTTCCCTCTCGCGAGGAGAAAGGTAGGATGTCATATGCCAGCAAAATTAAATATATGTTCGGGCATTGCTTCAGTCCTCAGGATTTACTTCTCAGTTCTCAGCCTTTCCTACTTGCACACAGAGAGAAAGTTAAAACTTAAAACAAGTCAACAATACATGATAGAAAGTTTCCAATGCTCTCTTCTTTGTTTTCTCATAAAATGGAAGTTAAAATGAAGATAATGTGGAAACCTAATCTAATATCGATCTCTTTCTTGAACAAGTTTAACAATAAGCGTAATGTAATGGTATGAAGAAGACAGGAAATACGGATATCGTCGGCCCTCATCACGAAAACAACATCTCAGACGTTACACCCACACCCAAAGAATGCAAAAATATCGAAGAAAGTGCCCAAAGTGGGCAAAATGACTGAAAACTCGGCACCTCATTTTGGGGATAAATGGGTTTCTCACATAACCCCAAAATGAGGTACTGGTTTTTCATTCTTGGGCATCTTCCTGACAATGGTTTTTGCATTCTAGGGGAAAATCTAGACACTGGATTTACATTCTTGGTAATTAATCTCCACACTATTTTTTTCATTTTTTGGGAGTTTTTTAAATACCTAGTATTTTTGGTTTTGAGGCCGTCGATGCACGGAATGATTTTTTTCCTTAGAAAAAAAGCTCTTTTTCAAATTCCCATCAGAGATGTGTTGAGATGAGATGAAAAATACTTTATATAAACTAGATCCACTATAGATTGAAAAGTGCCTATGTTGTAGCAATAAGAATTTCCCTTAAAACACGTGCATCACATCACCATCATCATTTCATTCGCTGATCAGATCACTATGTAAGTTGTAGATTGAAGATTCCCCGATCTTGATGCAAAAATAGTTTTCTCGTGGAAGGGAAAAAGAACGTTGTCATATCCCATCATCTCACGCCAACAACGTCGAAAGTACTTAATTCGTATTCCCAAGAAAAGGAGAAAAAACATGCTCTAAAGAGTGACGATTGTACGACATTTGGTATAAAACAAATGGTATAAAGTGCATAAAGTATAACCCAAATGACATAAAAACAAGAGAGATAAATGAAATTTTTAACTAAGTTCTGCAAAATAAAGCCAAAATTTAATTTTAAAATCGTCGTGACAAGTCATTTAGTCGTAAGCAACCGACCTGAATAATTGTTTCAATTAAAACATTCGAAATTTCAAATTTATACCATTTGTTGTTAGACCTTTTGGTTTATACCATTTAGTCTTTATACCAATTGTTTTATACCAAATGTCGGCACACCAAGAGGACAAGGTCTTTTAGAAAAAAAGGATACTACAGTCTGGACTCTGGACTGCCTACTCCACACTATTACTATTACCATCTATTACGCTTCTTTTGAGTGAGTATTAATAAAGTTCTCTTCTTGTTTCTTTCTTTCTCTCTCCTTCACACTCTCAACCTCCTCATTAGGTGGAGGGTACAAGTTACATCAAAATAATATAGAGCATTAACAAATATCACCATTGTTAATTTTATTATCATCATCCCCATTATGATTATGAGAATAGACAAGTACACTCGCTCAACTCCAGCTCAACCTCCTTGAATGCATATCAGGGAAAGACGAATTTTTTTTTAATTCGCAACTCAAAACTCAACACTGATTTTATTGTAAAATTTACTCACAAGCAGAGTGCGTGAGTGGTAACGCATGAAAATGAAAGTATATTAATTTGAAGGCGATGATGGCGAGTATGACAAATTGACAACCATTACTCTGTCTCTGATCGTATTTAAATTATAATTAATTATTTATAGGCGTACGTTTGCCTGCGTTTGAATGTATCCATTTTTGTGTGTTACCACTCACCCACTCAGCTTGTCAGAGGAAATACATGTATTTAGAATTAGAATAGAGGAAAAAGCTGGCTCTGGATGGCTTGGCTTGGCTTGGCTTGAGCTCATCACATTGTATTCAACCAAAGTTGGCTCATCTCGTCTCATTCCTTTCTTTTCATCCATACTAAATAAGTAGGGTCATGGAAGAGGAAGGAAGGCATGATTTCGACACCCTAACAGACATAGTATTTTAGGTGCATTTGTATTTGTCGCTCACTCAGAGAAAAAGTCTTTGCAAAATATCATCACATCATCATCATCATCACAACTTCAATAAGTACAAAATATCTCGAGGGGAAAATACACGCCGCTCGCTCGCTTCCTCGCTCTCCTCATCGTCCTCGTCATCATCCTCATGAAGACAGAAGCAGTGGCATGGCATGGGCATGACACTGGTGGCTATGCTATTGCTATGGTGTAGTCTCCGCAATAATAATCATAATGGAAAAGAAAGCTGCTGGATGGAAGGAAGTTAGTAGATGCTCAACTTCGTATTAAAAAACAGAGTTTGCTGACATATGGCCGAAATGGGTACTTTCCAAAAAAAATCCTTCACAGATGAAATCATCTGAAAAAAGGCTTTGGAAAAGTGTATTTCCATGGAGAAAGTAGTAGTAGTAGTAGTGGAAGTAGAGTACTACAACTAGAACTCTAAGCAAAAAGTGCACTTTCCCTTCATGCGATTGTGATTGTGATGCATGCCAAAAGAAATCCGTGATCTAGTGCCAATGAAATCAAAACCCTTTTGTACATCGTATATGTATGTTTTTTTATTCCTTGGCAAATGAAGAGAAAGTTCTTTTCTCCAAAGAGAAAGCAAAAAAATTGTGTGTGATGCTATGTGAGGACATTGCTAGGTATGTGATTTTTTTCTAGTCGTAATTCCACCGTAATTATATACTTGGAAGAGAGGAGTCTTTAAGGAGGAGGAATGCAGGAGGCCAGAAATGACATGAAATGATTTGAATTAAATTCAACATTTTATTCGTATTATTGAGCTGACTGAATTTTCCTATTTATGTGAATTAATTTATGACTGAACTCCTTTCTGGAACAATTTCACTTTACCTAAATATCGCCATTGATAATTGCATAAATTTGCATAGATTTTGCAATACTATGTATGTATGTGGCCAAAAATCCTTAAAAAAAATTTGTAAAAAATCGATGAGGATAAAGTCATCTTTCCCTAAACACAATATATACTTCTTTGTTAAAATCAGAAAGAAGTAAAGAAGGAAAAGAGAAAGCCGACTCTAAACTCGACTTCGCGTTAACAATGGTGCAATGCGAATATTCGCACATTACACTCCGCATGAGAATGACCTACACTTGACCTAAGATCGACACCAACACCGACTGACTAGAATAACATAATATGATGTTCGTATCTTAACATGGCAATGAACAAGGTGTCAGACCCAGACCAATCTTTGTATCGAAACCTGGATAGCCTACTAATTTGATAATGTGCGGCTCTCAAATATGATCTACATCATAGTACGCAATTGTAATCATGCAATGCTGCTGCCAAAGCCTAGAAGACGAATATTTTTACTGGCTTCACATTAGGTGGATTCATAGATATACATACCTATGTACCTTCCGCTTTCCACACCACATTATCTATCTTCCTGGAGATTTTCACCCTTCCTATTCCCCAGTCAGGAGAGGAAATAAGAGAAAGTTGAAATGAACAGAGCAATACTACTGTGACTGTGTCATCTTTTCGTGTCATATGTCACCTCACGTACTCGTTTCGTTCGGACTCACTCCATATTTTCCAAGAGCTACAAATGTATCTACATTCAGACACCCTCCAACTCATCTCGTGATCATGTACAGGGAGTGAGGTCAAGATGGATGTGATAGTGGTGATGCATTATTAATTGCAGTAAAATTACATTCGTATCGAACTCAGCTCTCAACTCTCATGCATTTAAATGATGTAATTTTTAAGGTGTGGGGAAAAAATGATTAAGAGCTGATATTTGTATTAGGTATATGTATCTAGTTCTGTCACCTGAAGTGCCTTCCTCGCTGCAAAGCCCCCCATCGAGACGTGGTCCTCCGTTCCAGCGCTCGTGCTTAGGGAGTCAACTGAGGCGGGGTGACAAAGAACTTTATTCTCGGAAACTGAAAGAGACGGATTATTATGAAATGAAATACATATAGGCATGCATTTAATATTTTTCTTTTGTCACTGCCATAGTGCCACTGCTTGTCTCGCATTCGGCAGTTCTGAGAAAAGAGAAGCTACTGCTGCGTGCATATATGTATACGTACCCAATGCAGCTGCTGTGCAGTGGCCAAGCATGAAACCACTGTTCAGTCCTCCATCCTTCGTGAGAAACGCTGGCAGCTCACTCAACGCTGAATTGAGGGGAAAATATTTTAGAATTTTTAGGGGATTGTATTCATTCATAAGTAATTTCATTTATAATTCTCTTTGTGGATGCTATGCTTCACCTGGATTCACAAGCCGCTCGATACGCCGCTCACTCATTGATGCCAGCTCGTGAACCGCTATCGCCAGATAATCAAGCACTTTTGCGGGATATTCCCCGTGGAAGTTACCAGCCGATATGATTTCATTCCGTTCGGCAAAAACGATCTTGAAGGGATTATTTCAAAACAAATACTTACATTGTACTTTTTCCCCACTTGGAAGAAAAACAATAATTATTCATAGGTACGCTTACAGGATTGTCGGTCGCACTATTCATTTCATTCACTATAATCGTGCGGACAAAATCGATGGTGTCGTGAACTATGCCGTGGACCTGAGGACAGCAGCGTAAGGTATAGGCGTCCTGGACTCGATTGCAGAACCGGTGACTCTCTATTTCAAATAGGGAAATTCATTAAAAAATTCTCGAAAGGATGGCAAATCGGATCCGGCAAATTTTAAGCCTCCAAAATATATAAATTTAAAAAATGCTCCAAACTTTGAAACATATTTCCTCCAAAAGAAGTTAACTAATGAATCTTCCATCCATTCAAATCATATCCTGCAGTGCAGTTAAATTACATTAACTTTGTCGCAAATTTAAAAAAAAATTATTTTACGGTTTAATGGAAATACTACTACGTTGCGTGTGGTGGGAAATAACACGGCAAGATTACAAGTCTTCGTTTCAAACATGATCCAAAATAATCGAATCTGGCCATGCCACGAGAAGAATTTTTTTTTAATTAATATGGTAATGTGTTTCATCGTATTTCATGCAAGAAAATATAGTATTATTATTCTGTATCATATTTAAATATTGTGTATCTATGTAGCTTCAGTCCGTTGGTTGCCGTTGCTGCCATCGCGCATCATAATGATGATGATGGTGAAAGAAAAGAAAGCTTTTTAGCTTTTCCAAGTGGAAGAAATACATATGTCAGGTCTAAGGTTGCAATATATATATCGGGTGTCAAATTCTGCAGTGATGGCATGGCATACCGAAAGAGAAATCCATTAAAATATATAGCGCTCTCTTTCCCTCTCCTCTACCTTTTTCGAGATGATGATCATCACATGAAAGTTGTCTCTCACTTTCTCCGTAAAACAATGTAAGGAGAATAAGCCCAGCCAACCACGTATGTAATATAGGCTGAGTTGAGTTGAGAATGCACTTGGGAAATTTCCATGATAGTGTGCGGAATTCTCTTTTTAACACATTGCCCATTAGCTTTCAAGACAAGTTTGACTAGCTATAAATAGATTCCCACAAATGTCAATGTTGTTAAAAGTAAAGTAAGTAAAAAAAGAAGCTATCTTTCTCGACGCGCTTCGCTAGTCATGTCTGGGAAAAAAGAAAAAGATTCCAGCGCCTTTTTATTAGAATAGCACACTTCGGCAGGGTACTTATAACTTTGTCAGGTAGATCTGTCTGTCTGTCCAATCGACGTTGACTACGTTTAGAAAAGAGGACTTGGAAATTGAACAAAGCGATTTCGTCCGTATTTTCGCTGAAATCAGCTTAAGGTAAACAAGCATCATGCAAATGCAGGCAAGTTGCACAATGTAAGTACCGGAGACCGTCCGTAAGATACGTATCGCGAAAGGAGAGAGGGGAGTCTAAGGGATTGCCTATCCTACTTATGTTAACGTCCCTATCCTGTAATTGTTAAAGAAGGTGGTTTTGAGAAAAGTACCTGTAACGCTTTACATACTTTATGAACTGCCCCTACCCTCCAGGGTTGAACGAAAATGTATGGAATTAGTTTGAACAGCTCTTAACTCCCGATTATTTGTGCGTTAAAGGTACTGACTTTCGGCCGTTACAGACAGTTAAGAATTTTAGAAATTTTAGAGCGTTGCAACATCTTCACATAAGTTTTTCAGCACTACTAATTTGATTAACTTTTGAGGATGTGAAGCTTTGTTTGCCTTATCCTCTTACCAGCCTCACAAGGATTACTACTTTAGAATGAAAGAAAGGAAAAGCGATGGAGTAAGTAAACGTGAAAGTACAATACAATCGAGGAGCAAGAGCAAGGAGAAGAAGGAGGAGGAGGAATGAAGCTATCGAATTAATCGCGAGATTTTTGCTCAAGCGAATAAACAATGGATCCGTGCTTGTTGAGGAGATAGTGGTGATTAAGAAAATTGGAAACCATGAACTGATTCAGCTTTTCCTTGCTAGATTGGAGACATAGGCCCACACCCCACACACTCCACTTACAAAATCCAAGACGAAAGCTATTTCACAAGAGAAAAAGCTTAAGGTTGTGGAGTGAAGTGATGAGCTTTACAGAATTCATTGATCCGCATCTGACAACTGGGTTTCATTTGCCTTGCCTTCTTGTGTGTAGTGATCCTCTCATTATTTCTTTTTCCCATCCTGCTACATAGTACATATACATTTTATTTCTGCTTTGTCATTCAATCCGTTCTGGGGATAAGAAAATTTATTTCTTCAGTGAAAAAGGAGGAGAAGGGTGGAAAGATGGGAAAGTTCAAACAACATGCATTTCACCTTTCTTGTAATTATTACACGCACTGGTTAATTACCTGAGGAGTGTGTATATCAATTTCATGATAGTCTTACGTACATTTTATATATTTTTGTTCGAAGACACAAGTATATTCCAGATATCCACTTGATCTAGGTAAACTAATAAATGAAAGACACTTGAGGATGCTTACGGGTTTTAATATGACGTTAGCAAGATGGAAAAAATCTATGATAATATAAAAGACAAAAAATTAAGAGTTAGCTATATTGATTCATATAGATCTAGGACTTAAAATTAAGTGCTGCAAAATGAAACTTCAGTACGCTCCGTATAATATAGCCTATTTTAGCGAGCTGACTAGCTCTGTTCGTTCGTCAGTACTCATATCGGGTCCGTCTAAATTTCCTCTTCAAAAATCGAAAATTGAACCTCACGCGCGTTCTCATCAAACGTTAATGAAACGACAGATCGCTATAGTAGGTGCAGTCACGCGCTAAGAAGTTACTATTGAGCATGCATCTCGATTTCCAAAAAGCAAACCGAGTCCCGGGTTGTGACATGAGGCTCAAACCAATTTGCCACCCTTACTTAAGATGTAAAAAATTTTCATTGACTCCAATTATTTTAGAAAAAAGAGTACAATATTTACAGTTACAGCAAAACAGAAAAGTAAGGAGAAAAACAGGAAAAGAGAAAGTTGGGTGAAAGTAAAAGCGAGAGCTTGTTAACCAGGTTGCTTTTATATTCAATTCCAAAAAGGCTTTCGTGTATAATTTACCTACCTAGCTTGAATGGGGTTCGTGAGAATTAATTATCTATAAAAAATTAAAAAATAGACAATCGTGAGCAGATTATGTATTTACTCAAGTTGCCTCCAAATTTTTGTTTCTCATTCGAAAAGTCAAAATAAATGTGTATGAAAATGAGAGATGTTGTTGTTCGTCAAATTGATTTGCATTTTGAATTCCAATGCTGGCTCGTTGAAATGCGAAGAATTTGACTTGGCGAAAAAAAACTCGCGGATTGATTTTCAAAAGAGGTTAAACATACTACACTCGGTAAAAAGGAACGTTGGATGCATTAGTATTTACGCTTGTAAAGAATGCAAGAGGACCCATAAATCATGAAGAAGAATGGGAGCTATGTGTGGAGAGCTAAGAGGAAAAGTGACATCCTGTCATGGAGGAACATGCATGTAAGCTACAACTACAACTAAACCCTTAAAAACAACTAGTAGCCTAGCCTTGCGCTTCGCTTTGTCATCCTAAATGAAATTCCGAGAGGATTACAGGAACGAAGGTGCAATAAGAGATACATATATACAATGTAATGTAATATATTTAAGCCAAGCCACATATTGTATGCAAATGCTGTCATCAAGATGATTTATGGATTATGAACAAAAAAAAAGCGAGGTTAGAAGAGCTAGACTAAGCAGGTTATTTCTATTTCTTTCCCACATTTTTTCGTTGACAAGTGCGTAAACCTTGCATGATCCTGAACATGAATTTTGATCTGATCCTCTAAATGGAAATTAGTTCGGTAGGAATGGTAGGATAATGTTCAATTTAGCTCATACCGTAAAAACGGATATTAGCGCAGTGCCCAATTTAGCCGCATTCCTTAAGATAGCACAGCCCCCAAAAATAAAATTTTGCAAATTTCCGCATTCCTTATGTTATCGCAGTCCCCATATTTTTGTTTCCCAAATTAGTGTAGCTCGATTTAAGAAAAAGGGATTGAGTAGATGCATTTAAAGCATTTACGTTGGATAATCTAGGAAAGGTACTTTAACAGCAAAAAGGGTCTTGTAAGAGCGCGATAAGTGCGGATAAACAACGAAAAATAAGAAATAAAGCAAATAATTTGGTTGAATTTTCTTGACTGACTCGGTCTTCGTTATTATGAAAATCTTAGAAAACATTTTTACGCATCCCTATAAATGCCGCATCCCGCCTTTTATCGCAGCCCCCAAAAACTCGATGTTAGCTTGAAATC
>JAHZNI010002252.1:0-10892 GCA_027744415.1 Seira ritae | reverse complement strand
ACCTAAGTAAAAATAATGGCAGAACAGAAGCCATGTTTTATTTTTTTCGAGAAAGGAGGTTGGCTTGCTCTATTGCTGTCCTCGTAAAAAAGTTTTTGAATGAGCATAGAAAATAGGTAATCATTCGCTATTATTACAAGTCATGAAAACGGAAGTCATCCTAACTAACAGAATTTGGCTTGAGAAAAATAAAAGGAGAGAAAATATGAAAATGATGTTGCTTTTATAGTTTATTGCAACGAATATAATAATACGGGGAAAAAAGTTTATGAAGCATAACGGCAAGACGAAGATTTTTTGCAGCCATATTGCCTCCATTAAAAGAGACAACATGTGTAAGGACTCTTTTGTGTTGCACTTGAAACAAAAAAAGAGAAAAGTAGAATAATAGGATGAACTTTAGCAAACATATTTGATGATATATGATGAGCACCACTATTATATTATATGGTTTTTTATTACGAGCATCATCATGTTGTGTTCATGCAAGCGCTTTTAAAAAGGTCGCGTGTGTTGCCATTTCTGTCTTGTTAAAAGTTAATTTTTATTACTTAGTCTGGCTTTAAAATGCTCGTATGAGAGAAAAAAAATTAAAAATTCTTAGAAAAGAATGCTCAGGCAAGGGAAATTCCAACGGTTTTTCTTTATCAGACAAACATGAATGTTGATAAACATGTTTTGGGGTAGAAGTAAAAGATAGAAATCTCTACAGCAAACCCATACGATTTAAGCGTTAGTAAGTCGTGGTGAAAGCAGATTAGAAATTTGGCTTGGCTTGACTTTGGTGATAAATTTTGACAACAAAATGGTACTCCGCCCGGAACTAATCTGTAAACGATATTTAGACAAGTACATAAGCAAAGGACCTGGCTTGTCTGTCATTAAAACCTAATGATAATTTCATCCCTGCCTGGTAATGTGGAAAATGCGATTTGAAAAAATGTTGGGAAAGCAGAGGAGTTGTTCAACAATTTTGCAAAAAAAAGAACTCTGAACTATTTTAGAATAAGATAAACTACGCTCATGTACATGTATATCTGGTTCTTATTTTCTAATGAACTGTACCTAAATGGATTGTGACTGTAATCCATTGTTATTTCTGTGCACATTTTTTTCACGTTTATTATTATGACGATGATGATTACGCTTTACTCATTGTACTTGTTGTAGGTTGTACATCATACTACGTAGGTACTACCTATGTGCTCTTTGAAACTTGTGTCATGTCATGACTCCTACGTTCGTGTTTCAAATGTAAAACCAGACAAACCTCCCAGAAAAACGGTGCATAGAGTGCAGGCGAGCAAAGTTCAAGTAAACGATGGGAATTCTCTATGATCGCTATCCAACATTCAACCCAGAAATTAATTAAAGCTAAGTATTAGTGCTGGCTCACTTGAGCTCTCGGCTGGGTCATCGTGCTCTCAGGGAAAATTCTTCAATTTTTTCAGAACAATGAACTTCACTTTGTCAATTCCTGTTCTGCTTTTTATTATTGTTATTATTGCTATTTTTATTTCTATTATCATTATCATTGTTACGACTATCGTGAAAAAAGTGCATACCAAAAAACGACATGAAATGACTATTTCTTCTTTATTTCTGTGCATGTATATTTATATGTGAATTTTGAACTTGGACTTGGGTCGCTCGCTCATCATCAGTCAGTTCCGAATTACTTACCTTGCTTTTTTATCATTACCGTTTTATCATTTTTTTTCTGATTGTGCAGATGAATCATCGTTATCATAACGTTTTTATTCTTTTAAAACGAAAATTGGGTTCACTAAAGTTTACGAAAAGTTTAGGAAGTTGGGGCACGGTAAATGCATTTAGCTAAAGTATTTGGTGATGTTGATGTTGCATTGCATGCAACCCCATTCAGGTGAGAAGTAATTGCTTAGAGAAAGCAGCTTCTAAAGAGACAGTAACGTAGTTAGTTTAGATGGTTTACTTCGTGAAATAAAAAATCTCGCACTTTGTATTTGTGATTTCTCTTTGTAAGATTTTCTCATTGCTTTTCTCATTTCGTTCACTCCCTCATCTCCTCCCTCAATATTTTAATGCATACATATGTAGACGCATAACTGTTCATTTTTTTCAAAGTAATAATGAGGAAATTACTAATCTTTATTCTGTGAGACTTCATGCATCATTTTTTGTGTACACGTTTTAAAAGAGTCAAAAAAGATCACAGAAGTACTGATATGATTTTTTACTATACTTTGCTGATATTGCATGAATTGACGTGAGATAAATTAGGCAGGCAGGCAGGCACTCTACTTTTCACGAAAACATGCATGCTCCTTCCTTTGATTTGAGTACAGTGGCCCCAGATGAAATCTCAATTTTTATGAGCGAGGGGCTGTCCTCGCCATTATTGGGAAGAAACACAAGCCTTCATTATTACATCTTCTGAGTTGGGAACCCTGGAATTACATACGCTGAGCTAATGCTAATACATGCTCGGTTCCCTCGTTTCAGTTAAAAGGAATAAAGTAGATTTTAGATGAGGGAGGCAGAACGAAATCATTTCTTTTTTATGCAAACTTCTCTCAGTGTGTAGGCGTCGTCTACCGAATAGAAATGATGAATATGAATGTTATTATTATTGTGACGACGAAGATGACATTATGGATTTTTGAATTGAAAGGTTGGTAAAAAAATGGAGCGGTCTGAATCTCGTCAACAATGGGAGAGTAATATTGTAGAATATTCAAACTCAGTTAAGCCAGTAGTAAAATGTAAATGCCTTTACCGTCATCATCATCACAATCACTTTATCATTACGACTATTATAATCGTCCCTGCATGTTCCTTATTTTCCTGTGATGTGATGCGATGTGTATACAAAACAATAAAAACGAGAACGATGAGGTTACTCTCCGTTGATTGTTTAACTCTCTTCATATGCTACCGTTTTTTATTCCCCAATGATGATGATGGCATAAATGAACTCATATATCAAGTTTAAAAATCCAAAAAATAAAAAAAAGATTTCACAAAAATCTATTCCTCTACTCATGTAGACACATGCCAGATTTGTTTTATTATTGCATTCACGACGATATATATTATTGCTCCTCTCCACTGATGAACGAATCCCCTAAAGCTGAAGCGTACCCGTCGTACTGGTTATGTTTTTGAGAAGAAAGAGTACTACAAAAATTATTACCAGGTGCGTTGGTGGAGTAGGCCGGAAGTTGAACTGGTCACAACCCCCTGTTTTCCAAGTAGGGCGACCTGCCTGTCTGCGATTGTTGCATAGCTCTGCAGCAGTAGAGAGAAAGAGAAAAAAACGTCAATCCTCTCTTGTTCGCTCTTCTTTCAACGCATCCATCCATCCATCCCATTTCGAACCACCTACAATATATTTAATGCATGTATGGGTATGCGAAATATGCTTAGCAAATGTCCCTTGTCTTTTTTTTGTTAAATAAAAAATACGTTCTAACAATTGCGTCTCTGAACATAACTGAAAGCAAGTACATAGCATATTTTTAGTACTTAAATATATTCAGAGATTGTACTATTGCTACCTTGATCAGCATAAATAAGGTAACATGTTTCAGCATACCTAATGATAGTGTGTCCTATCGCGCATTTTAATTTTAAGTGGAGGATCTTTTTTTGGTACCTCTACGTGAGATCATGATTAAACATCAAACTACTCACATGCATGCCGTCGTCGGGGTGAGTGAAAGAGCTTGGCCCAGGCAGACATAAAATATTTCATTTGATATATGATTTTGATAAGTTCATTCGTATGTGTATCATCTGCGCAGTCTTTTTTGTCTTCTCTATATTCTATCCAAACAACCCTGTCCTGTAGCGTTTGAGTTTTTAAATGCATGAGAAAACTTTGGATGAACTGACATTGCCTGAAATTGTATTTTTTATGCTCGTCATGATGTACATACATGCCATGCATGCCATTTTTGCTAATACCTATGCTTTTAACGTTGAATCTACAAAAGATCAAAGATTGATATCTCTTTTTCGGAAAAATTGGGATAACTCTTCATTTGCGTGTAAGTTGATAGATTAGGGCTGGTCTTATCGTCATCATCATCACACAAGCGTCTATCTTTCCATTCAAAATTCTTGTGAGAGTAAAAAACGATAAAATTTATATCCTTTAAGGATGAGAGGAGGAGAGCTCACGAAATTTCATGGAGAAAATATCTAGTCCCACTAACAAACCTTTTTTTGACCAGTTGAAAATTCGCTCTGGCTCTAATTTACTTGGGTTGAATTTTCCGCTACTGGTTTGACTTGTATGTTAAATTACAGCAAAATCAACAATCCAATCCAATACACACGCGCAACTAGCCGCAAAATAAAATGTACATGTCGGCCATAAAGCTAACGAAGACTCAATTGCAGCCGAGTCGACTGACTTTTAAGCAATTTAGTCAGCATAACACAATATGATGTAACGAAGTCGAAAAACTTTATTATTTCATTTCAAACGTGAACCCACTCATCAAAAAGGGTTATCTAAGGAACTCATCGGCAACTTCCATTTCGAGACTAAGAGTTCGAAAAACTTAAAGATTGGTAGTTTAGTCAGACGTACAGTAGTCACTCACGCATTTCAAACTTGTACTATTCACACATATTTTTTAAAAATCAACTTTACTAGCTTATAATTATATTTACCTATTCGTGAATCAAGTGCAATTAATAAAATAATAATAAAAACAAATCTAAAAATCATGCGGGGATTTTTTTCATGTTGAACATAAATGTTCTTTACGTGGTACCTTCATCAACATTAAAACATGCGTCATAAATCATAAATTGCAAAGGAATGTTTTGCTAAATATCAAAATCAACTAGAATTAATAACTAATTAGACTTATCTTTCGATAAGATTAAGGTATAATATGCTTGTGTACTGCATGGACATTTCTAATCAAATTGGCTGCCAGAATAAATCTCGTTCATAAAATTAAGGCAGAAATTGTCTCATTGAATATATGTATTGATATGATTTTTATGTCTTCCCTTGTTCCCTTTCTTGTTCTGGGAACGCACTCTGTCTAGTTGGGAATGACGGATGCGATGCGGGTGAATATTTCTTGCTCTTTCTTCTTGTCTCGTCTTGAAATGAAATGATGAATTGAACCCATTTCATATTTTGATCTGAATCTTTAAAAAAATTGAAACGTAATAATTTCCTTCATTTTCAATTGACTACCTCTCTCAGCAATAATACAATCAGTAGAGCTCTATTAGCTCGCATTGTTTTTGCAGTAGTTGTTGTTTTGTTGTATTTTTTGTGGGAGGACTTGTTATCATTTCATTTTTACTTTGAAACCAACAGCATTTATCATTGCTAGAATAAAAATCGTCATGAGTCTAACTATGATATCGTGGGCGAACGCGGTAAGCTGGCTGTAAGTAAGCACATGTGTATATTTACAAGGAAAAGCATGCGTGCCTCCATACCCATTTACGTACGTACATAATATGTAGGTAGTGATGATATGATGATGTTGGTGGTGGTGGTGAGCTGAGCCTGATAATAAAAAAATGTATTCTGGGGAGTAAGCTTGCTCTTACAGAGCTCTCCACATGTTGAGAAAAAAATGGTCGTGCACACTTTATTCGTATTACATACTTCAAACGCTTTATAGAGGAAAAAGGAATGATGGAAAGCCTTTTTAAAAGTCCAAGTGTAATTTTAATATCAAATTGAAGTTGGCCGACCGCGAAGGTGGTTTTGTTCCCTGTTTCTTCTCGTAAGAAAAAGAGGTAGAGAGAATTTTTCTGTGCACAGTGCACACACACGCCGCTCCTGTTCTTGAGACAAGGGATGATATGATGAGTAGGTGAAGTACTACTACTGCTTACACAGCTACCGTGTTTCGCATCATTGTGAAAAGTACCCCTTGAACGAGCCTGATTAGTCATTATCACATCCCGTATCAAAATGGTTGTGTCTTGTCTGTCCACCGAGCGAGATCCATGATATTCTTGGAAGGAAAAAGTAATTCAGCACAAATACTAAATAAGTTACTTGTTACATGCCGGACTACTGGATAAACTTTTGGTGGTGCTGGTGTTAGTGGTGGAAAAAGCATTTTTCTTATCTGTGGTTTTTCAACATTTGCGAAAAAATACGTTCTCTGACAGTTTTCTTATGGTTTACGTTATATCTTGTGGTTGGATATTGGTTATTCGATTGACTTTGCGAAGTTGTATTTATGCAAGTGGATTAGACGTAATATAATGCATGCTCCCACTTAAAAATATTAATCATCAGAAGAAGAGATTACAAAATTGAGAATTTTTATTCATTAGCGAAAAAAATTGGAGAGAGGCTTTGTCTATAAAACACATTAACTTTGATTGCTGTTATATTGTGTTTTGTGATCAGCATTTAGTGAGCTCTGTTGTGCTCACGGACTAGAGATCATCATCATCATCGACGTCTTCGTCATTTTGCTACCTACCTAAGAATATTCCATTAACTTTGGAGGTATTTATGGTACATGAAAGGTTGCAGTTAATTGTTTAACGATTCCTCTTATCACTCTCCTCAAGCTACATATATAATAACCTCTAAAAGGACAAATGACTGAGTAATTATTAATTTGTCAGAATTATTACTACATTGCATTGTTTTTCACAAAACATCTCGTTTGCGAACAGGAGCCAAAGCATGCGTTTCAGTAGCAATGGAGAATTGTAGACTCGGTTTTGGCAAAGAAGAATCCTTTTGTGTTGTGAGAGGTTTTTCTATGAAGAATTTGACTTTTCATTTTGATCTGTTCCGCTTCTGTGCGCTTAACATTGAAGATGATGTACTTGTGCGAGTGCTCCTATGAATAATGTCAATAGTACAGAGATTGAAGAATAGACGAGAAAAAAATTTCCATAGTTTGGACTTGCCATCAGATCAAATGACAAATGGTAGTAGCAGTGAAGGAAGAAGGAACTCTCGACAATAAGCAATTTCGTTTGTCAAGTGGCTCGCTCATCGAAAAGTTTTCTTTGATATTATTTACGAAATCAAAGAGGATTGGATTGTGAAAAGAATAATATTATTTTTTATAATATTATCCAGGCTTCTGGAATTATCTCAGCGATTGAAAATTATTGGCATTTAGAGAACTCTATTATTATTACATTTGCCAAAAGGGGAAAAAAATTTCTGGATCAACAGATTGTTTCCGGTTCGTGCTCCACGCTTAACTCTGTGTTAACCCCGCTCCGAAGCACTAGCAACGCAACGCAACGTTGTTGAGAGAGGACAGAGAAGAGAGCAAGCGACCATATTTCCTGATACGAGCTAGAGTGTTGTCGCCGTCGCATGTAGTTTTGAGTGTAGGAAGAAAGTTTAAGAAAATGATATAAGGACAGCTCAAGCGAAGCTCAACCCTCTTGCTATTGCTATTTTGCTCTTAATAAGAAGCAAGGGAAATGTTTTTTTCCCTCTCTCTCTCTTTCCTTTTTCGTGAGTGAAGAAAGCATTTTATTGCTGATAAAACTCGGTGATGAAATCAAGTGAGTCGAAGACACATAATCATCTTGTTAGGGAGAGAAGTGGAAAGGTGTTCTCCTCTTAGTGACTGACTACTGATTTCTTTCTTTATTCCTCAGGTGAAATTCTAAAAGTAAAAGAATTATTACATTTCTCGACGAAGAAGAGACTCACTGATTTTCATGAAAAAATTGAATTACTCGGGCCAAAAAGAGAGTTACTAGATACATAAACTGATTTTAGCTGCTGGCAAGAGAGCAGTGATTGATAAAAAAATTTGTTTGACTTTGTGTCTTTCTTGTTCCTCTTTGGACTTTGGATTCGCGGGATTGCGGAACAACCTTTTCCCCTCATTTCAAGCTTGTTTAGAAGAGAGTTTTGAAGAAGTGTTTGTGACATAAAATTCACCGTGTGTTTTTTTTGCATGAAATTAATTGAATCTCTTAAGTAAAAGTCAGTATCAATATCATCATGTTACAACTTCATGATTTGCCGTCGAGGATGGTCTGGACTGGTAAGTGCTATCAATAAAATTACTTCAAAATAGCCTGAAATTCTTCTTAGGAGCCTCCTTAATGCATAGTCGGTTTTGGAGAAGTTTAATTTTACTTTCCCCTCTAACTCTCTTTTGGTCAACTCATAAGAAATTAGGTAGTCTTAATTATAAATTACTTATTAGTTGGGTTGATTAGCTGTTGACCTATGACCTCCTCCTCAAAGTTCTTAATCATATTTCTTTTGCTCAATTATGTGTAAAGTTTTTTTAGTATCTCCTTGCGTCATATGGCATCTCATCATAATAATTCATTTAATTGCCATTATCGTGAAGCATGTATTTTTTCTTAACGGTAGAGCATGTGAAAGAAACAGGAAGTTGTCTTCCTTCCCTCCTTTTTCTACTTCTGATGATGATGATTCAAGCACTTCTAGTGAAAATTTGACTGGAGAGTGCGAAAGGTGGCTTTGCATGAAAATTGCCCTTTAATACCATGCCAGGGAATACTTTTTTTATCTTGGAAGAATGAGGGGGAGAAACCGTGGAACCGTTCGTCATTCACATGTGTAATCATGCAGCATCATCTTGACTATTAAAGTCGTAACAATGAAAAGTTGATTGCCGAACTTGCCGCCTTTCTACTTTTAGTTGGTGCACCATACCATCAGGTAGGATCACCCCCACTCACTTGGCTAATCATCTTTGTTTTTTCCATTGTCTCACGACAAATGTTACTAAATTTGAGAGATTCGTAAAGGAGATATGATGATTTGATAACACAATTTGATGCCTACACAGACTCATTGAATGAATACTTTATGGCAGCTTACCCAGTAGGGAAGTTTGTAAATGCAGCCGGTGTTTCCGCATCATGGAAAAGTGGGAAGGAAATGATCAAGTAGTATTATGAAATGTAGCGTGCACTTTTTATATTTTCATTCATTCTCCAGCATTAAATTCATTGTTCATTGCCACAGACAAGGAATCATTGCTTGTTCATGAGGAAACACATGATTCCTGAAATACGACCTAGAATTATCTATTAGCTTTGTCTTCTGCCTCGCTGGTGGTAATAATAGCGGTTACACAAGGTGTTTCTGAAACTTTATGGTTTGCTTGTGAAACAAATAAATGTCATCATCATGCGTATGAAATCTACATTGTTGGCTCAGTTGATAATTCAACTTGTTCATTCATAAGTATAGCAATAGTAAAGTTCGGTTCTATTCCTGTAACATTTGGTGTTGTGTCACCGGATATCCGTTTTTGATTGAGGATCCATGATTTCATAGGGGAAATCAGGGGACGAGTTTAAATCAAGTTTCTTGTCGTTCTACTATTCACTCAAGTACGCATTTGACCATTGTATATTAGCAGCAACGTTTTTTATTACGGTTTGTAACGCAATGAAGATCCTGCTTGCCATGGACAGGTTGCTTTTGCTTTCTGCTTTTTGAGGGGTGTTTCGAACGCAGAGCTCTGCAAGCTCGAGCTGGAAAAAGAAGGGTTGCTTTGGCCTATTGCTGCTGCAGAGAATCGCAGGGTTGTACGTAAATAATTTTTACTAGCTTTAGGTACAACTTTATGCAACTGAAAAATGTTGTCTCCAACAGTCCCACGTCATATTTATCTTTGGAAGATGAAAAAAATTATGATTTTTAATAATAAAATCTTTCAAATTATCTGCCTGGCTCGAGGACCGAAAGTCTTGTTGACGTTCTTGATAATGTAAATTCGTAATCTGTTAAGGAGTAGTTGTTTTCTGCGCATTTTTTTGCCAAACTTAACATTGATTATGAACCTACTCCATCCTGCTCGTTTTTATCTTCTGTTCTCCATTCATCCTTAATCCTATTTAGTTCAACTTCTCATAATTGAGCTTGTTATTTGATTATTTTTTTAGAATGGAAATTATATATCGATATTTTTCAAGGTTTTGAACTTGGCTGGGTTTGTACTTATTATTACTTCTGAAAATTCATAACGACTGATATTGATGATAAAACGGTCTAATCCAAACCTGTCATTTATTTCCTATGATAGATATGATAAATTCATTAGATTCATGCATTATCTGGGGTTGTTTTTCTCCCAAAACATCCCTATTCATTAGACTGCCTGGTTCTTTCGAGATAATAATGCATAAAGATGTTTTGTACAGAATGAGGGAAAATATAAAAGAGCGGAATGTGTGTCAGGAGGAGCGTGATAGGAAGTGGAGTATCCGCTTTTTCCTTCTTCATACTATTCATCATCACTCGTTCGTTCTGCTCCTCTCATTTTCTGCTTAGGTTGCCCACGTTTTGGATACTTAAGCGATCTGATTTCTTGGTAAAAATGAGATTTAGGCAGGGATGATGAGTTGGATAAAGCCATATAGTTCACAGAGTTTTAACTATATTTCCCTTTATGTAGAAAAAATCTTTTCTTTTCCAAGGAAGTATCATGTTTCGGGGAAGACACTCAATTATGGTCTCAAGTTTCGCTCAGGGAAAACGATATGCCTGTGCATTTTCAGGATTACATTTTCTATCTTGAACTTGAAAATGTTAAAATGTATGCGCATATCATCTTAACAGGTGCTTTTATCGAATATGGGTTAGGCTGATTCTAAGCATTTAAATATCTGGATTATTTGGATTATGATGATGTACATACATAGATTAATCTCGAAACCAAATAGTAATATCATGAGGAAATGATAATTCTCAGTTATGATAGATCGCATTGGAGGTTGATTAAGTTAAGTGGAAGTTTGGAAAATGGTCCTCAAAGCTGAGTGGCACTGCTTCAGATATGATTGCTTGATTGGTTGCTTTACAAGAGGGCTAAATACATATTATCGTCATTCTCTGATTTTCACCCTGTTCATTGTACAGAAAAGGCATCTGAAAACAATTTGTG